>JAKSZT010000380.1:2118679-2274516 GCA_026826555.1 Tolypeutes matacus | reverse complement strand
GCATCCTCCCTGTGGCTCTGCCTCCTCCCTGTGGCTCTGCCTCCTCCTCCTGGCTCTGCCTCCTCCCTGTGGCTCTGCCTCCTCCTCCTGGCTCTGCATCCTCCCTGTGGCTCTGCCTCCTCCTCCTGGCTCTGCCTCCTCCTCCTGGCTCTGCCTCCTCCCCATGACTCTGCCTCCTCCCCGTGGCTCTGCCTCCTCCTCCTGGTTGTGCATTCTCCCCTCCCCACTGACCAGGCCATCAGCTGCTCCAGATTTGTCTGTTGTTTCTTCCAGCTCCAGAACTCTCCCTCTTCCAGAACAGACTCGCTTGGTGCCTGGTCCTCAGGCCATGCTCCCCACCCCAGGGCCTGCCAACCATAAGAAAAAACATGTAAAACATGACTCAATTTCAGGGAGGTAATGGAGTCTCAGGACCCAGGAAACGATGGGGAAGGTATAGGTAGTGCCTACTGGATTTCCACGAAGACTAGGAGGACGTGGAGATGGGAAACTTCATTTCAAAGAGGTTTGGGAAAGACAAGACAATTGTCAACCAGGTAGGAAGTCAATTGGGATAAAAAAATATGAGACAAGCATTGTTTCCATATGTGATGTGGCTGAGATGACATCTGAGTCCAGGGAAGGCTTCTATCACCACCTAGTGGGCAAACTGGAAACAACATCAGAACCTTAGGAAAGGACTTGGCTGTGTTTAGGGCAGGACAAAAGTCAGCATTTCCTGACTGTTGCTCAGTGGAGATACTAGAACAGAAGCTTAAATACATGAACAAACTTCATGTGTGTTGTGTGCTACCCTGTATGGAAGGTGCTTTTATCCTCGCTTTGCAAAGACAATGATGGAAGCTTTCAGGTGCGTAACTTGCCCTGGCCCACGGCTGGTGCGTGGTACAAACAGCCTGGATCTGTGTCCTTCTCACTGCAGAGTTCAGGCTCTTTCCACGGTTCCTTCACTGCCAGCATGCTGCACTTTCCTCAGACTTTCAAGGCTTGCCTGCTTTCCTCTGGTCTAGAGGCTAGTCTCTCCTGGGATCTCGAATTCACTTAAACAACACAAGCGGCTCCCTGCTAGCCCTGAGCTGGGCCGAGATTCCTCAGTCAGCTCTGCTCTTCCCTGATTGGGGTCCCGGCTGGGCCAGCTCCATCCCACCCCTGGCCCCTGGCCCCATGGTGCAGCTCTGGGTATCCAGCATCGCCCACCTGCCTGTCTGGGGGCGGCGTCTTTCCTTGGTGAGCTTTGATGTCCCTGCAAGTCGATCAGATCACATCTCTCTCTGCATACCTACCTGGTCACCTTCCAGGGCCTTCAAGGCTTTTACCAGCCAACACCCCTCCTGGCATCTTACACTCTGGGCAAACCCAGACACCTGCAGTTTGCCCGATCATGCCAGGCTCTATCATGCCTCCGTGCCTTTACACACCCTCCCGTCCCCCAGGTAGCCCTCCCTCTCCTCCTTGGCCCACTTAGTTTCTGGTGTGACCCCTTATAAAATTGCCTTTCCTGAATCATACTTTGGTGAAATGCTATTATAAGAACCAGACCCTTGAATTCCATTATAAGGATTTAGTGTTATTGATTAGGCCAAGCTGCCATTTTTTAAAATTTTTTATAAAGATCCCCTGAGAAAATTCTTGTTCCATCTTAGTGCCATCTCAGTACTCCGGAGAAACTGGTTCTTTAAAATGTGTATATAAACAGGTGACTCTGTTATCTGGCCAGGTCCCCTTTTCATGATGGCTCTCAGAGAGCTTATAGCCCATGTTCTGCCCAAGGCTTGGTAAATGTGTGGGTCACGGTGGTACATGAATTTCTAGTGCCCACCATTGATTTTTCCTTCTTCTCTTTACCCTACTTTTCACTCTTGCTGTCTTGCTGTTTTATAAATCCCTGTAAACCACCTTAAATCCTTCCTGAAACAAGGTTGGGTATAAATCAATAAGCTAATCAATACAAATAAGACACTGTCCTTGCAGGGTTGTGGTGAGGATTAAATGGAATAATGGATGTGAGTGGCCCACCCAGAGTTTCCTCCCGGGCTTGGCCAAAGGGCAAACCGAACACAGGATCAGGTCCTCCGCCTGTGCCTTGCCACTTCCCAATCCTGTGGGAGTCTCCAGACCACAACCCGTCCCTGCCCTTCTCTGGCCCTCACCACACATGCCCCATTCTTCCTGAATCCTTGTGGGCAGGAGGAGCAAGAGGCTGTGTCCCTTTTCTCCCCGTCCCTCTCCTCTCAGAAGTGATGCATCAGCAGTGGGGCTCCCCTTTTCCACCACTTCTCCCGGGACCCCAAATGCTCTGAAGAACCAAGTGCCTGACTTGGAGTAGTTGGCATGTGGGTGGGCCCATGTTTGTGGGAGACTTGGAGGTCATCTGGTCCAGCCCATACATTGAGAAACTGAGGCCCACAGAGGGTTAGTGATGAAGCCAAGACGCCAATGCTATTTTAGCTCATTGGCGTCAAATCTAAGCATGTCCCTTCCTTCCATGATGACTCGCAGGGGGTCCTCAAGACCTCAGAGTTAGGACCACACTCTCTAGCATGGCTCTAAGCCTCTTTATTCTTGGACCACCTCCCCAAAGCACTCTTGTATTAGTCATCAATTGTTGTGTAACCAATTACATCGAAATGTAGTTGCTGAAAAGAACAATAAACGTTTATTATCTCACAGTCCCTGTAGGTGGATGGGTGGGTGGTTGTGGCTTAGTCTTTCCTGACGATTCATTCAAGATGTTGCCTGAGGCTGCATCATCTGCAGGCTTGACTGGGGTTGGCAGGAGGCCTCAGTGCCTCTCTGTGTGTGCCTTTCCCGAGAGCTGCTTGAGTGTCCTCCTCAAGACATGGTAGTTGGCTTCTCCCAGAGTGAGTGACCTAATAGAGAGCCAGGAGGAAGCCACAATGTCTGCTATGACCCAGTTATGGACATTATATGCCATCACTTCTGCCGTATTCTATTCAGGAGAAGTAAGTTACTAAATCCACCCCACACTCAAGGGGAAGGGATTTAGCTCCACCTTTAAAAGGAGGAGTTTCAAAGAATTTGTGGACATATTTTAAAGCCACCATGACCTCCCATATATCCATACCAGTCATATCAAACTGCATGCCATTCTCCCAGCTAACATTCCTTCCTGCCTCTGGGCTTTGCACATGCTGTTCTCCCTGCTGGGAATACCCTTCCTGCAGTTCTCGTTTCTGTCTGGTGACCTTTGACATACTTTTCAGGATCCACTTCAGAGATCATCTCATCTCCCTCGGGTAGAGTTGGTCACTTGCTTCTCTGTGCTCTCACAACTCTTTGGAAATACTGCTCTCCTACTGGTTGTAGGCTGCAAGGTGTGCTCCACGAAAGCAGGTCTTTGTGGGGTCCCTGGTATGGTGTCCCTAACACATAGGCAGCTCTCGATACATCTTTGTTGAATGAAGGAGTGAAGCTCTCCTTTTCTGGTTTCACATCTCCTTTTCTGGGCAGTGAGTGCTTGCGGGGAGACTGCATTGTGGTTAACGCCCTGTCTGCAAGCCCAGCCCGGGGACTGGAGCATGGAGGTGCTCTGTCAAGTGGGTTTGGTCCTGCATGGGGCTCCCACCTCTGCCTCGGCTCCTCGTGAGCCCCCCGAGTACAGGCAGGCTCTTGTTTACCTGTGTGGCCTGGCACACACCAGGTGTGCTGTCCCGGTGGCTGAACTGAATGAAGGACAGGCGGGGTCTGGAAGGACTGAAGGATGGGGTGATGGTGGTGGCGGTGGGCATGATGACCAGGTGGGGACCTGCTTGGAGAGCTGGCAGCTGTGTTGGGGAAGGAGAAGGGGGCCATCCTGAGACCAGAGACTGAGCTTGGACAGGAATGGCTGTTCTTTCCAGCACCCTATGCCTGCTTACTGGTGCTGAGGAGGGGACCTGGCCCAGGCCACAAGACTCCAGCAGCTGGTGGGAGCCAGCAGTGTCTGCTGCATTGGACACCAGCCCGGGGCTTTGCCACCAGGTCTGAGGGACCCCGCTGAAACAGCTCACACCTATGAGGAGTTTGTTCTGGGTGGTTCCTGGGGCGAGGCTGAAATGAACTCCTTGGTTCCACCCCCTTGTCTCTGTAGGGCAGCCATGAGCTTCGAATCACCTGGGGAGCTTGTTACAAAAGCAGATGGTCCAGCTGCAGCCCCGCTACCGAAGCAGATTGCTGGAGAAGCTGTTCCCTGGGTCGAGACTCTGCCCTAGAACCCCAAAGTCAGCTTCTCCTCCCAGGGTGATGGACACCATGAAAAGGAGCATATGGCCATCTCTTAGCCTGTGACACAGACATTTGGGGAGGGGAAAAAAAAGTTGGAAAAATTGAGCCCAGAGAGGGGAAGTGGCTGCTGGAGGCCACACAGTTGTGGGCAGAAAGTCCAGCACCAGCCCGGGTCTCTGTTCCAAGTCCAGTGGTTTTCACCAGGCCACTTTGGACACCATCCCACCCAAGAAGAGAGAGGGAGCGGGTCCACACACCAAGAGAACAACTGCGCCGTTGCAGGATACGCTGCTGCGGCAGGAATGGCTTGTATAAAGCAGAGGAATTGGGACAGGACTAAGGCAGCTCATTCTAGAAGGGGAAGAGATGACAAGGCTGAGATAGATGATGACAGGCTGAGATCCTCTCCTCTCCTCTGAAGGTGTATGGGTTGGTTGGGGATTGCTGAAAAAGGGAAACCTGAGACAGGCAACGGGGAGTGGGATGCTGGGGCAGTTTTGGAAGCTGTCTAAATCAGTGGACTTTAAGGAATGTCTCCATGAACATCGACAGGCTAAACGGGAGCAGAGACATGGCACAAGTCACCACAACCCAAGGCCACAGAGAGCAGTGCACGGGGGATGCGGTACTGGGAGCAGGAAAGGCAGGTGGAACCCAGGGTCTGCTGGAAACCCTGATGCCTGCCGGGGGCAGGAACAGAGCTGCGGTTGCTGTGTCGAGGGACTGAGAGACCCTTACAGTGAAGCAGGGCACTGCTTGGAATGGAAGATTGTTCAGTCTTGGCAGCGAGAGCCTGGATCGCAGGCTTACGATCCCTTCAAGGAGAGAAAGAACCGGGGAATGGGGCTGCTGCTGCTGAAAAAGCGCATTCCGATCTGGATTCCAGGATCCTGGGCAGAATCGGTCCTGAAGGCTGGGGGGCGGGGAGGGGCTGGAACTCAGAATCGATGGCTCCCACTCTGCGTGGGGGTGTGGGGTGGGATGTGAGTGGGGTGGCAGTCGCCCTGCCAGTCTTAGATTCGCCCATTGTGTAAATGAGGAAACTGAGACTCAGGAGGGAAGGGATGGATTCCCAGGTGCACGGCCAGTGGGTGGCCAGCTGGGACGGGACCGGCCTTTCTGACGTCAGGGCCTCTGCGCAGGCTGCCTGGGCACTTGTCCTCGTTTTGTTGTCTCTACAGGAATACCCAGGCAGAGAGCTGGTCCCCATGGGACCATGTGCTTGGCTTGCTGTGAACCCTGAGGCTCTGTGGGGTGAATGGATGAAAGGAAGGACATGGTCAAAGTCCTGGGGGCCTGGCCCAGGGCACAGGGGGAGGGTCTGCATAAACTGCGGGCATTGGGGTCCCATGTCAGGCCAGCCGGCCCCTGGCTGTCCAGCTTAAGGACCCTGAGAGTGTCTAAGGCAGGGCTCTGGGGTCCCCCATCCCGGCTTTGACTCGTGTGATTTTAACTGCTCTGAGCTCAGTTCCCTCCTCTGCCAAATGGGCAGGATGATAAAGCCCACCCTGGGCTGCTGCAAGGGGAGGCTCTGGAAGCAGACTGTCTGGTTCAAATCCTGGAGCCACCACCTGCAAGCTGTGCTACCTTGAATAAGTCGTGTAACTTCTCTAAGCCTCCCTCTCCTCCTTTTGAAACGGGAATAAAAGTATTTACCAACATGGTGAGCATGAGGGTCAAGTGAGTTTGTGCATGTGAAGTCCTGATGTCCTCAGAGCAGTGCCAGCTGGATAGGGGGTGCTGTGCTCAGGTCTCATCAGCCCTTCCTCTCCCCCCTGCAGACGGAGATGCTTGCCTAGAGTGGGGCACTGGTAAATCCTGTGAATGCCAGAGGGGCAGGCTGTCAAGAGAGGGAGGGAAAGGCAGGTGACAGATGTCAGAGGCCAAGTCCTGTTGGGGTAGCTGGAGGAAAGGGCTGGAAGCTGGCTTGGGGCTCAAGGAGGCCAGGGGCTAGCCGAGTCCTATGGTGCCTCCTCCCTCGGCCAGGACGTTAGTTGGTGGGGAGTAGGTAAGTCCACAGGGCAGGCACCACTGAGGGGGGCATCGACGGGGCCCAGGCCAGCAGGGAAGTGGGTGGGATGGGTGGCGACCCTCCCTCCACATGCTCCAGGCCCTGGGTGGCCTTGGCTTCACCCAGAGCACCGGATGTAGAGTCAGACCCAGCCTGGAACTCAAGACCTCTGTTGGCCAGACTGACCGGTTTACCTGGGAGTCAGCTGGATCTCTGAGCCTCACCTTCCCCATCTGTAAAACAAGGAGTGTCGGGTCCATCCAAGGAGGTGCTAGGGCCCTCGGCCGGCTGTGGATGTGAAAGCTGTGGGCGTGTTCACCACAAATGGCCCAGGGCAGCTGGGGGCTGATCAAGAAGCCCCTTGGGCAGGGAGGCCACATTTGCCTCCTTGCTTCCTCCTTTGCAGCCCTGGCCATCGCTGTGGGCAGCTGAGCTCACCTCTATGGGCCGGGCAGGTTGGGTTGGGGTCTGGCAGAGCCAAGGCTGCTCCGGGCTGCAGCCCCTCTACCCAGAGGAGGGGAGGGAGCTGGCTGAACTCCCTGAGGAGCAATGCACCCCTCTCCAGCTCCAGCATTCATTCATTCATTCATTCATTTGCCAGGTGCTCACTGGGTGCCAGGCACTGTCCCCAGCGCTGGGATCGATCCAGCAGTGCCTGACTGGGTGCCGCCTGGCCTCCCCTCCCTAACCCCTCAGGGCACTCTGGAGGAATCTCTTTTCTGACCAGTGTTTTTCTCCCTCTGGCTTGATTCGTGCAGGGACCTGAGTGAGAATACCATCCAGGCGATCCCCAGGAAAGCTTTTCGTGGAGCTACAGACCTCAAGAACTTGTGAGTACAGGCCTGTGAAGGAGAGGGGTGTGGGGCTTCTGGGCCACCCCTGGCCCCTCTCGCATGTCTCCCCAAGCCTTTTGGTCCAGGCATCCAGGGGGTGGCCTGGGCTCTGAGATAGCATAGGTCTTCTGGAGAAATCTGAAGTTGGAGGAAATGGGGCAGTCTGTCTGCCTCTCTCAGACATGATTTTGTGTGGGAGCCAAGCAAATGCTCAGAGGGGGCCTTTGGAGACCCACCAGGTTGAAGGGAGTATCATAATCTGTGTGGGCTGGGTGAATTCTGGCCCATTTAAACGCCAGGGCCTCTGTGCCCCTGCCCTCGCCCTCCAGTGTACTCATCTTGGCACTGGGAGAGCTGGGTTTGAATCTTCTCTTCCAGTTATCTGTTGTATAAACTGCTGCAAATCAGTTAACTTTCCTGAGCCTTGATATATTGTTCTGTAAATTGGGGAAAATATGCCTACCTCACAGACTTGTTCTGAAGTTTAAATGAGATAAAGAAAATAAATATACTTTGTAACATTCTATTTAAATGCAATGCTTCATTCTGATTATTCAAATTTATTCTGGTCCAGGCTTAAGATCTTCCCAGGTCTGATTACAGCAGAGGTGAAAAATGCCTGGCATGCTTGCCAATTTCTTCTCTCCCAGGCCTGTGGCAGACATTGGTAATCGATCACAGCATTCTTTCCCACAGTGCCCAAATCACAGCTTCAGAATTATTCTGAAAGCAGCACTCCAGGTAGCCACTGCCACTTGATCTGATTTGGCACGCAGCCTGAAATGTTTGCCAGCCCTGGGTGCCAGAATGGCTTTCTTTCATTTTTCTGCAGCCAGCACCCTCTGGGTGGTCTCCAAAGGGTGTGTGTGTGTGTGTGTGTGTGTGTGTGTGCATGCCTGCTCCCAGGGATATGCGAAAGTTGGGTAGAAGTGTATAACTTTTCTTTATATTTATTGTTTTAACTAAAAATAAGAGAGAATTTACGTTGTATTAATATTTAATATTTGGATTGACACATATATAATTAACAAATGATCGGGGTCATGCCTCGTTTATTTTTTTTCCCTAATGGAGTGCTTGATCGTTTGTTGCGAAGGTGCTCTCCTCTCTAAAACGTTCCTTGGCTTCACAGACAGCTGGACAAGAACCAGATCAGCTGCATCGAGGAAGGGGCCTTCCGAGCTCTCCGGGGGCTGGAGGTGCTGTAAGTGAGACATGGGGGCCTCCCACAGGGGCTCTGCCACTGCTGGTGGATGGCCAGGGCCACGGCGGACCCGCCATGCCGCTTCCCGCTGGGCAGTGCTCAGGGGCCCTGGCCTCTCCCTTCTAGGACCCTGAATAACAACAACATCAGCTCCATCCCCGTGTCCAGCTTCAACCACATGCCCAAGCTGCGGACCTTGTGAGTCAAGTGCGGGGCCCCTGCCCAGGGGTGGGGGTGGGGGGCGTCTCACTCCCCTCTGCAGCCCCTGGAGGCTGGCCCAGGATGGGTGCAGGAGAATGATCTAAAATTTGCAGGATATCAAAAAATCATTTATATTTCATTTTTCCTTAGAATACAGATGATTTATTTTTGTGCTTGAAAATGAGGGCACTGCATCTGTGTGAGCTCAGTAAAATGAACCCCTAGTCCCCAGACACACTCCTGCCAAAGGTGTGCCTGGAGAGCGCTGGGAGGGAAGGGGGAGCCGGCTGGGAATGTCCACATTGTTGTGGACCATCCCCAAGTTGGAGCTGGCTGCACCCTCGACTGTCTGGGCTGAACGCAGCCCCAGGGCTCTTGGCCCTGGCCCAGGTGCCAGGGCTCCCACTGCTAGGGGGCCCGGGTGGGCCGTGAGCCGCCCTCTCCTCCCACAGCCGCCTGCACTCCAACCACCTGTTCTGTGACTGCCACCTGGCCTGGCTCTCGCAGTGGCTGAGGCAGCGGCCAACCATCGGGCTCTTCACCCAGTGCTCGGGCCCTGCTAGTCTGCGTGGCCTCAACGTGGCTGAGGTCCAGAAGAGCGAGTTCAGCTGCTCAGGTGGGTGCAGGTCCCTGCTGGGGCTTTCACCTGCCCATCACCCCCTGCCCCCACCCATCCCCTCTGTTCCCTCCCATTACCTCCAGTCACTCCCTGCCCCCATCGCCTCCTTTCCCCAATCTTTACCTCCTCCCATTGCTTTATCGTGCTGCCTTGAAAAACCCCTGGATTGGGTCTTCTTTCCTTCCCTGGAGGTGAGGTAGACTCCAGAGTCTGTGCTCCTTCATCTTCCCCTGGGGGTCCTGCAATAGCCCCCTGACTGGTCACCCCATTTCCACCTTACCCCCTTCCACCTCCACTTTACAGCCAGAGAAACCTGGAAGAATCCCCAAGTCTGGTCAGGTCACTTCTGCTTCATATTCACCCGGTTCCCTAGTACTCCTGGGAGAAAGCTTAGATTGCCCCAAGCTTTGCAAGGTTCCTTGTGGTCAGCCTTGCCTCCCCCGCCGCTGGCCTCCCCTGCCATTGGCCTCCCCTGCCGTCCGCCTCCTTGCTCACTGCGTTCCAGCCATGTCCGCCTCTGCCTCTTCCTGGGGCAGGCACCTCCACCAGAGCCTTCTCACAGGCTGTTCCCTGACAGGTACACCCTGCCCTCTCACTGCCCACCAACTCCTCCTTACCCTGCAGATCCCAGAAAGGCCTCCTCTGACCTGGAGCAGGCAAGGGCCCCAGGTTCCTGCTGCCCAGGCCTCTGTACTTCCCTGAGGCACCCAAGGCCTGTCTGTCCCTCCTCACTGTGGTGCTCAGGAGAACCATTTCTCTGCCCCAGGCCGGCCAGGGCCCGGCTTAGGACCTCCAGCTTTCCTTTCCTGCGCCCCAGTGGCGCTTCCTGCCCTCAGCCATGTAGCTCTAACAGCGAAGGGGCTCTTGGCGGGGCTGCCTGTGACTGTCCCTCCCCTGACCGACTGATAGCTCCGTGAGCACACGGGGTATGCATGTCATGTCTTCTGGCCACGTCCTCAGCACATCCATATGCTTGGCACATAATAGATGCACAGGAAATGTTTGCGGAGTGGATGACCTGTTCTCAGGTTCCCTTCAGAGGACTTAGGGGCTGAGTACTTCTCCCAGGCCCCTGGACTCTGAGCCGCCAGCTCCACAGAGTTCTGAGGGAAAGGCGACTGCCGGGCTTGGCCTCTTTACCTCAGTGCAAGGCTCGGGGCGTGGCTGTCCCTTCTCCTCCTGGGTTGAAATCCTGTCTCTGCTCCTCACAAGCTCTGTGACCTCAGAGGTGACTTTACCTCTGTATGTCTCAGTTTCCTCATCTGCAAATTGGAGTTAATAATGGTATGTGTGTGTTGCCCTTCAAACACTTAGGCACGTGAGCAAGGATCCAGGGAGCCTCCACTGGGGTGGGGGGTACCTGGCACAGTTTGGAAACCAGGATCCAGCCCGGCTTCCTGTTCCAAAGAGAAGGCTCCAAGGGACAGAGAGGAAAACTGAAATGACCAAAGTGGAGGCAAAGTCTGCTCAAGGCTGGAGTCGATTGTGGCCAGCCAGCTGCCGGGGGACCCAGGCATCCACTGGCTCGAGTGACAGTGTTTGTGGGGCCTTGAGAAGCCTGAACTTGAGACGAGGGGTGTGAGAAACACCACAAAGCCCTCTGGCCTGGAGAGCCCCTGGCCCCCTGCCTAGCACCTAGTGGGCCCTCAACCTCTGCATGTGGCGGGACCGTCCATGTGCTCCTGTTCCAAGGGCTGTCCCATTTAGTCCTCACCGTAGCCCTCTGACAGAGCCACCATTATTTCTCCCATTTTACAGGTGAGGAAGGCAAGGCAGAGGGAGGAGAGGAGCTTGCCCAAGGTTTTGCAGCCAAGTAGTGACAGAAATGGGATTCCAGACCAGACAGGATGGTTCCAGAGCCTGGGCTCTTGTCCTATAACATGACACGTATGTGTGTGCACATGTCTGTGTGTGTACACGTGTGCATGGCGATATGCATAGGTGTGGTGTGTGTGTGTGTGTGTAGAGCCAGGGCATCTCACCCTCCATGTGACATAGATGTGTGTATACATGTGTGTTGTGTTGGGTTTGTATGTGTGTGTGTGAGAAAGAGAGAGAGAGAGAGAGAGGGGAAGACAGAAAGGAGAGAAC
Organism: Tolypeutes matacus; assembly: GCA_026826555.1. NCBI lineage: Eukaryota > Metazoa > Chordata > Mammalia > Cingulata > Chlamyphoridae > Tolypeutes > Tolypeutes matacus. The sequence goes on along the minus strand of JAKSZT010000380.1, from coordinate 2,263,333 downwards.
CAGAGAGGCTTATCCTCCACTCTACATGGATGCCTGTGTGCTCATGTATGCATTTGTGTGTCATTCACAGGTATGTACTGGTGTGTGTGTATAGAACCAGGGTACCTTACCCTCCACAAGATATGGATCTGTGTGGACACATGTGTGTACATGTATGTGCTCGTGTGTGTGAGCAGAGCCAGGACAGAGGCTGCACCTGTGAGAGGGGTGGGAATAGGAATGAATCGTTTACTTGGATAATTTTAATTCTGAAATGCAGCATTTTTCTTTGCAGTTGGAATACCTTGGTTTCTATATTCAGGCATTTCCCTGCTTGAATTCTCCTCAGTGCTGGTTCCCTCACCCTCACAACTCCTTTCTCTAGAACAGGACTATCACAATATGCCAGGAATTCTCATAGCTTTGTCTCATTTGATCTTGGGTCCCACCCTGTGGGGTAGCCAAGGAAAGGATTAGAGGTTAAAATGATGGTGGGGTGTAAATTAGCTCAGCCACTTTGCAAAACTGTTTTGCAGGATCCAGTAAAGCTAAACATATGTCTGCCCTCTGACCCTGTAACTTTACTGCTAGGTATGTGAATTTGCTCTGCAAAAAACATTCTCAAGCATACTCAATGCAGCTTTTTTCATAATAGCCCAAAGTTGGAAACAACCTAAATGTCCAGCAACAAGGGAATGGATTCCCTAATTGTGGTACATCCATGCAGGGGACCACCACTCAGCAGTAAAAAAGACAAAGTACTGATGCCCACCACAACATGGGTGAATCTCAAAGACTTTATACTGAGTGAAAGAAGCCAGACACAAAAGCGAGCCTATTGCATGGTTTCAGATGTGTGAAGTTCTTAAACAAGCAGAACAAATCTTTGGCCATGGATCTCGGAGCAGTGATTCCCGTGGGGAATGGGCATGAGGGAGTCTGCTTGGGTGGTGGAAATGTTCTGTATCTTGGTGGTGGTTTTTTCAGTTTTAGGCAGAAAGTCGACCAGTCGCACACTTAAAATTAGTGCACTTTCCAGAAGTGATACTTCAATTTTAAAGAGTGTGGTCTCATATCAGACACTGGGTTTGTGCCTGGTTTCATCACCTATTAGTTGTGTGAATTTATACAAACTAATTTCTTTTGAGGACTCAGTTTTCTCACCTGTACAATGGCACCAATAGTATAATCCTCATAGGGTTGTGCAGTGGGATTTAAATAAGATATTGCATGTGCAATACTTATCAGAACATGTGGCACAAAGCAAGCACCTAACAAATTTAGCTATTGTCATGCTGATAAGACTGCGGATAAGGCTCAGAGGTGTTACATGCCTTAGACTTTCATCCAGAACTTAAGAATTGTAGCTCAGGATTTCCTAGCATGAATCACACTCTCATGCAGCACATGTGAAGTTCAGATTCGAGTTCCACAAGCATCCCAAAGCCCCTGCTCTGTGTCAGGTACCCCCAGGGCTAGATCACAGCCTGGACTCTGGCTCACCTTTCCAGAGAAACTGCCTCTGCAGGCCCGGTCTGCACCTGGGGGAGGGGTGGCTGCGTGGACCCCCTGAGGTCACTTCCCGCTGTTCCGGCAGGCCAGGGGGAGGCGGGGCGCGTGGCCGCCTGCACCCTCTCCTCCGGCTCCTGCCCCGCCGTGTGCGCCTGCAGCAACGGCATCGTGGACTGCCGTGGCAAGGGCCTCACCGCCATCCCCGCCAACCTGCCCGAGGCCATGACGGAGATGTGAGTCCAGGGCAGGCGCCCCGCCAGGCCCCTCAGAGGCCAAGGGGGAGGGCAGTTTGCCTCACCTGGGCTTGGCCCTCTGTGAAGCCGGGGGGTGGGGGTGCCCCTCTGCCGCCCTTCCACGCGGCCCGGCTGAGCTCTGGGGGGGTCTGGGTGCCTCCTGACCCCTCGCGCCCCTTGGTGTTCTCTCTGCAGCCGCCTGGAACTCAACGGAATCAAGTCCATCCCGCCGGGAGCCTTCTCCCCCTACAGGAAGCTGCGCAGGATGTGAGTGCCGCCCGCCGCCCTGCGGCAGCCCAGGGCAGGACAAGGGGCCCGCGCAGGCCCCACCGGCCCTCAGAGTGCTCACCCGTGGGGGGGGGGTGCGCCCCCTCACAGGGTGGTCGTGGGACTGAGTGAGGGGCTGAGCCCGCCCCTGGCGTGTGACCAGGAACAGAGCTCATCCTTGTCCCACCTCAGCGTCTGCACCGATAAGAGTAACTTCGACAGGAGGAAGGGGTGGCGGCGGACCCCGGCCCTGATGGGGGGTGCTCCTTAGCAGCTGGCCCCACGCTCGGGAAATATTGGTGGATGGGCTTTTCACATGGATGGGAGAACGGGCCCCTCACTCTCCTAGTTTCAAAGAGCTCCCTGCCCTTGCGCGGCATCTAGGAGGTAGGGGGGACCAGGCAGGGCTCCGGCTGTCACCCAGGGCTTCAGCCTCCCTCTCTCCGGCTGCTCGCCTTGCAGAGACCTGAGCAACAACCAGATTGCGGAGATGGCGCCCGATGCCTTCCAGGGCCTCCGCTCCCTGAACTCGCTGTGAGTAGTAGCACCAAGGCACCCGTGGTGGGCCAGGCGTGTCCTCAAGAGGCGGACAGAGTCCAGGACCCTTCTGGTGGGTGCTGGAGGAGGAGGAGGGCCAGCACCCCCACGGGGGGCATCGGCCAGCCCACCCCAGCCTCCGTGAGCCTCTCTCTGGATGTGCCCAGCTCCCCCTTCCTTCACTGCTGGTCCCTCTCCGGCTGGGACAGGTGGAGGGAACAAGGGCTGAGAACAAGAAAAGCTAGGCAGAGCCGTTGTCTGGCAACACCTATTGTGGGGATTTTCCCAGCATCCTCTGTGGCAGTCATCTGACCCAGACCCAGCCTTACGTTGACCCTGCCTCTCCATGGAAAGTCAGCTTTCCAAACGCTTGAGCCTTCCCAAGGTAACCGCAGGGCAGTGACCAACAGCTCCAGTTGTGCCATCTGCCACACCTTGCCATCTTTCACCCCAAACATGCTCTACCCCAAGATGTGGTGCGTGATGCGAGGACAGAGCTTTCCTCCATCTCCGTCTGGGGTATCCACTGGGGGTCTGTCAACCAGTGAAGTATAGTGCAGCCTCAGGGATTCATCTCAGAAATGTTATGTTATCTCTGTTTTTCCTCCTCCTCTGAGAAGTGAATGAAATGCCTCCTAAGTTGGGATATTCCAATCTGAAGAGATGAAAGGTGACACCTGCCTAAGTGGGTGTTTCAGTTTGCCAAAGGGCTGCCCATGCAAAGTACCAGAAATGTGTTGGCTTTTGTAAAGGGTATTTATTTGAGGTAAAAACTTACAGTTCCAAGGCCATGAAAAGTCCAACTCAAGGCACCATAAGAGGTGCTTTCTCACCAAAGTCAGCTGCCACGTGTTGAAGTAAGATGGCAGGTGATCTCTGCCTGGTCTTTGCCTTCCCTGCCGGCTTCCTCTCTCAGGCTCAGCTGCTCAGCTTTCTTCCAGATTTCAGCTGCAAGGCGGCATAGGGCTTCCTCTGTCGGTCTCGGCTGTTCTGCTCTCTTCCCAAGTTCAGCTGTGAGCTATCCATAGCAGGGCTGACCTCCTCTGGAGCTGCTCCGTGGGCCCAGCCTCTTGGGGACATTGTGCTTAAGCAATCCTCTCTCTCACATTGCAGAATCAAAAATATGCTGGCTCCCTTTTTTCTCCATCTGTGTGAGCCTGTTTGTATCAGACCCAGCAAGGAGGCAGGGACTCAACCTGAGTCACGTCCCACTGACATATAATAGTACAGTCAAAAGCCCTAAAGCAATTTTATCAAGTAATCTAATCACAGGCCCCTCGACTGAATTTAATACAATCAAAGGGTATCACACCCAGAAGAATAGATTAGTTTATAAACATATTTCTCTTTTTGGGATTCATAAAATAATTTCAGACTGCCACAGTGGGTGTCTGTTGCTCAGGTACCTGGTCACAGCGACCTCTCTGCCAGCTAAGAACCTGTACACTGAGATCATGGATATCAGATCTGCAAATAGATCCCATCAGCCGTGTCCACCCTGGGCTGGCCCTGACCTTGTCTCCCTGCTTCACCTCCTGCCCCTGTCACACTGTTCTCCATGCAACAGTTTGAGGGATCTCTCTGAGACACGAATCTGATCATGTCTCCAAGGCTTCCTGAGGCTGGCTGGGCAAAAGCCAAGCTGCTGTCCCATTTGTTTCCTTCACTCCAGCCACATTGACCTTTTCAGTTCTCCATGTGACCAACCTTGATCCCTGCTTCAGGGCCTTTGCTCCTGCTGTGCCCTCCTCCCAGAATGATCTTAAAGAGACAGCACTTGCTGTTTTCACTCAGATTGAATATTTACGAGGGGTGGCTTGGGGGTGTTTGTATCAGTTTCCTGTTGCTGCTGTAACAAATTAAAAAAAAAAAAACTTGGGTGGCTTAAAACAACAGAAATTTATTCTCTCACAGTTTTGGAGGCTAGAAAGCCCAAGATCAGGGGTGTCGGTAGGACCACGCTCCCTCGGAAGGTGCTGGGGAAGAATCCGTCCTTGCCTTTTCTAGCTTCTGGTGCTTGCCAGCAATCCTTGGCGTTCCTTGGCGTGTAGGTGCCTCTCTCCCACCTCTGCCTCTGCCGTCACGTGACATTCCCCTGTGTATGTCCCTAAATCCCTTCTTATAAGGACACCAGTTTAGGCCCTGCCCTTATCTTAACTTGGTTACAGCTGAAAAGACTCTCCTTCTAAGTAAGGTGACATTCGCAGGGTGGGGAGGTGGTGAAGACATCAGCATATCTTTTTGGCGGGACACAATAATTCAATCCATGGCGCTGATTATGGTATTGGAGATAGAGCCCCCACCCCCACCCCAACTTCTCCTGGCTGCCTGGAGACAGGAAAATAGGCCAGATGATATTGCAAAACCCATTCCTGCCTGCATGTCTTTTAAAAATCTTTGGCTTTTTTTTCCTTTTCTAATTATACATGTAATTCATATATAATGTATAAAGCTTTGGAAACACTAACATCTCTGGCAATGCTGTCACCCAGATCTAAGCACGGTTAACACTTTGGTCTGTTTCTTTCTGGCATTTTAACTGTGCGGGGAAGGCTTGTGTGACATACTAGAGCTCCTACTGCACATGCTGCTTGGCGTTCTATTTTTTCCTGTAATTCTCTGAAAATGTGTTAATTATTCCTGCCCATGGGATTTTCTCATCTTTCAACAATCTCCTTTTGGGTCCTTGGACCAGGTTAATTTCCCCTGAGGTACCCTGGAAGGGTCCCTTTGGGGGCTTCTGTGGGGCTGTGTGTGAGGCCTGGGGAACGGGAGTGCTCCAGCAGTAATGGGGATCCCGCCCCCTCTAGCCGGAAAGGTAACTTTGTGCAAATTAGAAAAAGGCGACCCCTTTTTAATACACTTTACTGCCACCTGCTGGCAATATGTTATAATACATACACACCACTACCAGGCGTGCTTCGGGGTGGTGCCACTGCGCAGTGCACAGCCTGCAGAGCTGTCCTCTAATCTCCCTTTCTGCTGCCTTTTCTCCAGGGTGCTCTATGGGAACAAGATCACAGACCTCCCCCGGGGTGTGTTTGGAGGCCTCTACACCCTACAGCTTTTGTAAGGACCGGTCTGCTGGTGCTCTTGGGTGGGGACCCGGGAGGTGGGCCGGCATTCCTCTCAGCCTCTTGGGGGTGTGGGACTCATGCCACACTAGGAACTAGGAGAAGGGCAGAACCAGGAGGACTGTGGGAGGCTAGAGAGCTATGCAGGGGCAGTCGTGGCAAGAGAGGAGGGGAAAGGGGTTTCGGAGCTGATCACAGATTGCGTCCTGACTCAGGGCCTGCATTTCTATGGAGCTCGGCATGGCTGGGAACAGAGTTGTCTCTTGCAGGGGGACACCCAGGCCCAGCTCAGCCTCCTTGAACCATGAGCTTTTAGGCAAGGAGTCTCCTCCATTTCAAATGCTCCATTTCAGCTGCCTGGGGAGCCCAACAGAACCCTGGGAAGGAGGAGGGGCCCCCCAAAACGCTTTGGGGAGGTGGCTTTGCCAATGTGCTTCCTGCCTTCCCCAGAATCCCACAGGCATCTCTCGCAGATCCTGGAAAGAGAGAAGGGTGGGCCCTTAAGATGGTCCCTGTGCATGGAGAAGGGAGTGGGAGCTCTGGGCTCTTCCGTGTGAGAGAGGACATGCAGGGCCCGGGCTCCCTGGGCCTGCTCTCGGCTCACTCCACCCCATAGCAATGCATGCTCAGTTCCTCGGAAGGGGCCCAGGACCTGCTGGTGAGTGGTTTCTGTGCCCTTCTCCTCACCACTACCCTGGCTCTGCCCACAGGCTCCTGAACGCCAACAAGATCAACTGCATCCGGCCTGACGCTTTCCAGGACCTACAGAACCTGTCACTGCTCTCCCTCTATGACAACAAGATCCAGAGTCTCGCCAAGGGCACCTTCACCTCCCTGCGGGCCATCCAGACCCTGTGAGTGCCCTCCTACCCTCCTCCTCCTACCGCCGGGCAGATGCCTCAACGGGAGGGCTCTGGGAGGAGGGTGGGGACAAGGTGATGGCCTTCCAGGTGTGGTGTGGCCCTGGGCAATTTAATTAGCTTCCCTCAGTCTCAGTTTACTCATCTGTAAAGTGGAATATCATTTCCTTCATAGGGTTGTCCCTAGATTAAAGGAGATGTTTGTATACAGCTTAGCTCATTATAAGTGCTTGATAGATGCTGGTTAAGTTAATAGTATTATTATTGTTATCGTGACAGCCCATTGATTCTAAGACACAATGTTTCTGCATTAACATCTCTGAAATCGGACTGCATATTACATTTGATGGCATATCATTTAATTGGCAGAAGTCTGTTCTTTCTTGATGGTACATAAAATAATAATGCATCTTAAAATTTATAATGTCTTAAACCAGATGAAATAGAGTGATAATGATGATAATTATAAATTAATGACTAGAAAGCCACAAACCTCAGGATTTCTTTTAATCTTTTATCATGGAAAATTGTTAACAAATTAAAAGTAGTAGCCTGACCCTCCATGTTTTCATCATGGGGTTTTAATCATTATCAACCCATGGCCAGTTTTATTCATCCATGCCTCCCCTCTTTCATTCCATCCAGACTATTTCAAAGCAAGTCCCAGGCATCATTTGTTATCCATACAGACTTATCTACGTATCTCTAAAAGACAAGCATTCTTTAAAAACACAACCACAACACAGTTACTGTATCTGAAAAATTAACAGTTCTTAATATTATCAAATATCTAGTTAGTGTTTGAATTTCCAATTGTCTTAGACATGTTTTTTAGTAGTTTGTCTGAATCAAGATTTAAATATGACCAAAGCAATACAAGTGGTTGATGCATCTCTTAAGTCCCTGTTAATCTACAGGTTTCCTCTCTGTCTCCTTTTCCCCCTAACAATTTAGTTGTTGAGGACACTGCGTCATTTGCTGTGTAGAGTCTATCTCAGCCTGGACTTTGCCGATTGGATCCCCTGGGTACAGTTCCACACACTCCTCTCTCTTCTCTAGGCCTGCAGATTGGAAAGTGGATCTAGCTGCTAGGTCAAGTTTAGTTTAGGTTTTGTTTTTGTTTTGCAAGACAACTTACTAGGAAGGCTTGTGTACTTCCATCAGAAGGCACATAATGTCTGGTTGTCTCTTTTTGTGATAAAAGCAGCCGTTGATCTCAATGCCTTATCCGTTCATTCATTAGGGATTCCAAAATGGTGATATTTGCAGTCTAACAATCCTCCTTCATTTCATAATGGTGCTGTGGCTGTGCTTAAAAAAGGGAGTCCTTATCTTTTAGCTGGACTGCTTCTTAAAGGGAAACGTTTCCTCATCTGCTGTCCAGTTCACCTCAGGCACTGCGGTGGTACCCTCTGTTCTGCATGTTTAGTTCTGGGCCTGCAGTTTGGCTCAATGTCCTGACCTGTGCAGGGTGCCGGGATGGGTGTGAAGCAGGTTGAGTTAAAGGTCCTGCTTCCGCTCCCTGGGGACTCTGCACATCGGCAGGGACGTTAGCCACAAAGACAAACTCATTAAAATCCACACACCTGCCTGCAGCCCGGCTCTGGCTAATTAATTTGCTTATAGCCAGGGAGAAATGGAGCACCACTGGGAAATCTTGTGAAATTAAAGGTTACAGGGAGGCATCTCAAGGTGGATTATTTTAGGCAGCTAGCAGAACATCCGAGAGGACGCGCTAAGGAGATTTAAAGGCTGGGGCTCCTGCACAGGAAAGCCTTGTGGGTGGGGAGTGGGTTGAGGGGACTCACGTGAGGAGCCATCTCTCTCAAGGTGGAAGGAGAGGGAATAAGCCAAATGGATTGTGAGGTGTGTGTGGCTTTTGTCCGTGCCACACACACCTGGCTGGATCTCAGAGGGCTTATGTCGTCCCAGGCACCAGGTCTGAGATCGTAGTCACTGCCACCAGGAGAGGAGCGGGGCCGAGCAGAAAGTTTGAACAGAAAGCTGTCCACAGGCTAGATAGCAGTGGCCCCTTTTCCGATCACGTGCTGAACGTCAGGCCACTGTTCTTTATGTGCTTTCAGCCCTATGGAGATAGATTCTATCATCCCTGATTTTACCTATGAGGAAACTGAGGCAAAGGGATGTTAGGTGACCCACCCAAGGTCACAGAACCGCAGTGGGGCAGGGGTTTGATCTTAAACATCTCTTCACCATCACTGAGAAATCTGTTAGCTTCCCCATCAATTGTGCTTTTTTGGGACCACTAGACCTCATTATTAAGACTACAAAGCAAAGCTGAACTTTAATGAACAACCATCATATATTATAAACAACAGAACTACAGTATGCAGCAGGAACAAGAGAAATGCAAACCCAGGGTACAATCACATTCTTTTTATAACTGTGGCGGTTAAACCCCTTGATTGGGACTTGTTCTGCCATACCGGAGCAGGTTTCAATGCACCCGAATCTTTCTTGATTTTCCTTTAGTTCCAAGATCTGTGGCTGATTGCCTTGTGTTAGAGTATTGATTTTGCTGCAGTTTTATTTGCCCCAAAGATTTAAAAACAATTTAAAAATAACTTTATTAAAAAATAAATAAATAAAAAATAAAAAAATAAAAAAAATAACTTTATTGAGGTATAACTTACACTTCACGATAGTCACCCATTCTAAGTATATAGTTCAGTGATTTTTGGTAAATTTTGAATTGTGCAGCTATCACCACTATCCAGCTTTAGAGCATTTCCACTGCACTCTGTCCCCAAAATCTCTTGTACCCATTTGCAAATCAGTTCCTAGCCCCTAATCTACCTTCTATTTCTATGGATTTACCTATTCTGGATATTTCACATAAAAGGTATCATCCAAGATGTGGTCTTTTGTGTCTTCCTTCTTTCACTTAGAATATTTAAAAGTTTCACCCATGTTGTGGCATGTATCAGTACTTTGTTTCTTTTAATTGCCAAATGATGTTCCATTGTATAGATATCCTACATTTTTCTTATACATTCCAGTTGATGGACTATTTAGGGATTGTTTTGAATTTTTGGTTATGATGAATTATGCTGCTGTGAACATTTACATACAAATTGGTGTGGACATGTTTTCAATCTCTTAGTGCATACCAGGTATTGGAATTACTGGGTCACATGGTAAATCTATGGTTCACTTTTTAAGAAATAGGAAACTGCCAAACTTTTTTCCAAAGTGGCGTTACTATTTTACATTTCCAGGTCCTCACCAACATTTGGTATTGTCTTTTTTATAATAGATGTTCTAGGGAGGTGTTAGCTCATTGTGACTAATAATTAATGTGTTGAGCACCTGCTCCAAAAGGTTTTTAGGTGAGACTCCTCAATGCGCCCTCCAGGAAAGATGTTGAGAATCAGTGGCCCCTTCTGGTTTTTCCACTGTCAGGAATGTTCATGGAGATAACTGCCCAGCCACATTCCGGGTGGGACTTTTACGTGATTATGTTATCCCAAACAGATATATATATATATATAAATAGATAGGTAGATAGATATTCTTCTTCCAGACCATTTTTCCTCCCCAGCTAAAATTCAAATTTCAAAATTCCAATTTGTGACAAATACTTAAGTTTATACAGAAGCCACTTGCCTCTGTCGGTAGTTCAAGTTTTATAGGTCATTTTGGACAGAACGACCCTGTTTTTTACACAGGTAGACTGTACTTTAAAATGATGTATCCAACTCCCCACCCTTTGAGGATTTGAGTACGTGCCTGAACAACATAACCGAATTGATTTTAAACAGAGTTTTATACCATGACTGCAATAAAGGGGCACAATTAGCTCAGGCAGAGGCTGGGGCACTGAAGCATAAGTGGCTGTGGATGGGGCAGCTGGAGAGGATTCCTCAGTAGTCCCTAAATCCTGGCATATTTTAAACTAGCTCTACATTCTGCCCTGGGGAGTGAGCACACACATCTTTTCTGTGCAAATTGACAGTTTAAAATGGGAGACAAATGTTGAGCTGGATGCAGGGGTGGGAGGAGCCTGGGTCACCTGGCGGCGCTGCTAGGAGCCAGGACTCAGGCAAGAAAGGGGGAGGGTGGCAGGGACAGCTGGTCCAGGGAAGGCTCCACCCAACATCTCACCAGGGTCCAGAGGGGAGAACAAGCTGCCAAGGCATGAGCTGAGCAAGAGTTTCATTCCTCTGCTTAGAGAGTTCTGCAGCCCCTAGCAGGGGGCTGGGCTGAAGCTGCTAAGTCAGATGGCCTGAACGGATGACACTTGGCTGGAAGAACAGTGGCCATGGCTCAGTGAGTCCCTCTGAGCTGGGTTCCTGCTCTGCCTCTGTATTTCTGGGCCTGAAGCATCGGCTCTCAGGTCAGCGAGCAGAGATGGCAGTCCTGAGACAGTAGCCAGGACAGGTGCAGGAATACTCTTCCCTGGGTGTCTTGGTGTGGAAAGTCGTAAGCAGGGCACGCCCAGTGCAGTGGTCGTCAGACCCAGTAGACAGGCCTGCTGCTGGGGTGGTCCAGGATGTGGCTGGTCGGAGCCCTGTGGGGGCTGCAGTGGGAAAGCCACTGAGTGGTCGTTCACAGCAACTTGGGCTCCCCCAGCTGGCATCACCTGTCAGCTGTCTCACCCACTCCCCACCACCACATTCATTCTGCTGCTAACACAGACAGCGGGCAAGAGACGATGAGTGGTTCCCCAATAAGTAACTATGGGTAGTGTTTTCCAAGTTTCCATTGTGTCAAGAGATGGCCTGTAAAGTGGCCAATGGGCTGGGAGTGGTGACTTCTGCCCCACCTGCAGGCCCAGCCCGGGACCCTCGCTCCCATTCCCCTCCTGATGAAAGGCTGTGGGATAGAGGTGGCTGCTGCCCAAGCACGGAAGGGGTTAATCCAGAGCTCATGGCCACTGGGGAGGTCAAGTGCTGGCCTGGGTGCTGGCTGGCTGTGTTCGGGCTGCAGCCCCATCACCCTCTTCTGGCCTCGGCTTTCTTGCCCTGTGAAAGCAGAGGGGTGGCCGTGCTAGTCTCCAGGTCCCCTCCTCCCTCCGCTGATGTCTGGGACAGGTCCCGGGGTGGGGGGTGGGGTGAGCAGGAGAGGGAGCAGGGTGAGGCTTGCAGGAGGGAGGGCGCAGGGACCCCGGGAAGCCCCGGAACCTGAAACTTTCCCTCACTGCCATGCTCCAGCAACAGACCCAGGGGGTCGTCCCCCCCTTTCTCCCCATGGCTGCCCCAAGCCTCAGGCCGGCAGTGATCTCCAGGTGGAGATCAGCAAAGGTGTGTGCCCCTTGTCTCTGAACCCCAGTCTGCCCTCTTGTCCAGGCATCTGGCTCAGAACCCTTTCATCTGCGACTGCAACCTCAAGTGGCTGGCGGACTTCCTGCGCACCAACCCCATCGAGACGAGCGGCGCCCGCTGCGCCAGCCCCCGGCGCCTCGCCAACAAACGCATCGGCCAGATCAAGAGCAAGAAGTTCCGGTGCTCAGGTAGCTGTCCTCCTGTCTGTCTGTTGGTCTTCCTGTCTGTCTGTCTTCAGTCTGCTCAGGGACCTGGTTACGTTTCCTGGATGACCCCAACAAGAGTGTCCCTGGCCCCTCTGGACCCCCATCCCCCTTCCTGCGGGGTGCAGAGGTCCCAAGCCCACCGCTTGTTTTACTGAGGCTGAGAGAAGAGGTAGGACTTGCTGGAGGTCCAGACCAGGAACCAGGCAAGGACCCAGGTCCCTCCATTCCCAGCCAGTTCTCCTTTGAAGACACGTGGGTGGTCTGGGGCCCTCGTCAGTGAGAAAGGAGCCTCCTGCCCAGGCTTCAGGATGACAGAAACTGCCTCCGTAACTCCGTCAGGGGACATCGGGCTGGGAACGGTGCGGGTCAGCTTCTGAGCCCTGATCCTGGCCAGGAGCCTAGGCCACCCCTGCCCCGTCCCCCTCCAGAAGTTGGCACGGTCCCTGCCTGGTGCCTCTGCAAGTGGGCGTTCCCATGGTTTGAGGCACTTCTTGAGAAAGGTTCAGCGGGACATGGCGCTGCCCCTGGTGTGGGTCTGGGCTGGGACCATCTGTGTTCTGCGGCACGGCCTTCTCCACACCGGGGCTGGGCAGGCGGGCTCTGGGGTCCTGATGTGGGGCCCCAGCCTCATCCCTGGTGTGCCCGCAGCTGAGCAGCGGGGCGGGGACTGGGCTGTTCTGTCCAGTTGTGGGCGATCCCAGCATCTTGTCTTCTGCTTCTCTCCCCAGCCAAAGAGCAGTACTTCATTCCAGGTAGGAGGTGGGAGAACCAAGGCCAGCCTGGGAGGGTGGGCAGGGGCCAGGGTGGCAGGCTGAGCGGGGGCAAGAGACCCAGGCTCAGCCCACCAGCCAGTGGCTGCTTGGAGCCTGCCTCCGGCTGCTGAGCCCGGGGCCTTGGCCTCCCGCCGCAGGCACGGAGGACTACCAGCTTAACAGCGAGTGCAGCAGTGACGTGGTGTGTCCGCACAAGTGCCGCTGTGAGGCCGGCATGGTGGAGTGCTCCAGCCTGAAGCTCACCAAGATCCCTGAGCGCATCCCCCAGTCCACGGCTGAGCTGTGAGCACCCCAGCCCCCTCCTCACCCTCCTGGGCCTGCTCCAGGCTTTTGGCTGGGCTAGCCCTGTTCCGAGGACACTAGAGACAGCACCCAGGAGCGCATTGGCTGCCAGGCTTGGCAGAGTGCTGGGCCCCTCCCCTCCCACGGCCCCTCTGCTTCTGACTCGTAGCCCTCCCCACCCCTGGCAGCAGTCGCTGGCACCCCAGCAGCTCGCCAGCCTGAACGCTTTTTGTCTTTTGGGGAGACATGATTCCATTGGCTTGAGTTTGGGCTTGAGCCACCCTTTTAACAATTATCTTCCTTTATCTAAAAATACAAATGAGCACATATCTGCACATATCTGTCATTTGTGTATGTCCATGTTCATGGCACTTTTAATGTTAAAAATACCCTCCCATTCACCCCCAGCACCAGCCTCCCTTTGAAATGGGCTCAATTTGCCCACCTGTGGGAGTCCCAGGTAATATCCATTTGCAGGGAACCTTGATGTCTGTCATTTTATGGACTTGTCAATTCTCTTCATTGCCTCTTACAGACGACTAAACAACAACGAAATTTCTATCCTGGAGGCCACCGGGATGTTTAAAAAACTTACACATCTGAAGAAAATGTGAGCTACCCGTTGGAGGCTGGCCCTGGGATGGGGTCGGGGGAGCTCCCATGGGGGGACAGCGCACCAGTGCGTGGCCATGGGGGCTGGGAATGGGGGTTCTGAGCTCCCGGCTGCAGGGGGCCCATACCCCTCCCCGCTGCTTCCTCTCCCCAGCAACCTAAGCAACAACAAGGTGTCAGAGATCGAGGACGGGGCCTTCGAGGGGGCAGTGTCTGTGAGCGAGCTGCACCTGACAGCCAACCAGCTGGAGTCCATCCGCAGCGGCATGTTCCGGGGGCTGGACGGCTTGAGGACTCTGTGAGTGTGTGGGGTGTGTGCACTAAAGGGGACGGAAGGGAGACAGAGGGAGACCCCCAGGCCCCAGCTTGCACAGCGTGGGGACAGCTGAGGACCCTGACTGCAGCGGGGAACAGCCTTCAAACGTGGTGTTCCCTGGGGCAGGATTTGATGACTGACGAAGGGATGGAGGATTCGGGCCTCCCTGCAGGTGCCCCCTCCTTGCCCTGTGGTCAGAAGGCAGGGGCGCAGCCTGTGTGCTCAGGACTGGTGACGCTCCTGCAGAGAGGAGGGGCTGGAGGACCCCAAGGGGAAACATTGCTGCGGTGACTCAAGTGGGTATAGATGGGGGAACAGGGGTAACCAGGCACAGGGAGCTCAGGGAGACCCTGGGGCCACCCAGCCCTCCATGAGTGCTGTAGCCCCTGGCCCAGGCAGCACGGTCTCTTCAGATGCTCACGTGAGCACACAGAGTGTCCAAGGGACAGTTCAGTCCAGCAGGGCCTCCCCCAGTGGTAGAAACACTCTGTCTCTGTGCTGGCCACACGTGGACACTGAGCACTTGAAATGTGGCTAGTGCTGTTGAGGCACTGAATTTTCAATCTTCTTTAAATTTAAATAGCTACACATGGCTGGCTAGTGCCTCCTGAAGAGGACTACATGACCGTAGAAACAACCTGCCTGGAATTAAGTCCCAGCTCTGCAGTAGGGCTGGCGATTTGTTTTCTGGGCACGTAGAGTTGAATTTGTGCAAGGCAAATGGATGTCTGATGGGACTCCCTGGGGAGTTTTGCTTGCTTGTTTTACAAAAGGGGTATTTGATTGTGCATTATGTTTTGCCGCTTGCTTTTTTCACTTGTGAATATAGCACAGCCATCTTTCCAGGCTGCTCTAGAGAGCTGCCTCATTCTCCTTTATCCTTGCCTAGAACTCCTTGAAGAAGGGTGTGTCAGCTGTTGAATCTGTTGCTTGTGTTCTTTCCAAGGAAGACTTGGGGAGGGGCAGAGGCGAGGAGAAGGGCAGGTCCTGGGGTCGAGGCAGCAAGGGCACACAGGTGGCAGGGCAGGCACAGGAGACTGTCCGGAAAGAGCCACTGGTAATTTGTTGATATAAACAACTATCCTCCCAGTCTTTTTTCTACACACACACACAGACACACATAGGTATATACAGATACATTTTAATGGATTCCTGGAATACTTTAAAAAAAAATTTTTTTTTTATCATTTTTATTCAGTTTATTTAAATAAGGATAGGCTACTTAAAAGACTTTTTACATACAAAAAAATGTACATTACAAGGTTAAACATTTCTGTACTTAAGTACAAAACCTGCACAAGCATTTAATAAAAGAGCACTGGAATACTTTTTACTTAGTAACCTGCTTCTTTGTTAAATGTAGTGTGAACATCTTTTCATATCATTAGCATTTCTTCTATGAAGTCATTTTTAATGATTATATATTGTGGGATGATTGGAAATTTAGATAGTTTCCAGTGTTTTCTATCATAAGCTTTGGTGTGATTAAGATCTTTAAATTCTGTGCCTATTCATGATTACTGCCTTATGATAAATACCTAAAAGTGGACTTGCTGGGTAAAAGCATAAAATGCTTTTTTAGGGATTGTAGTTCATATTACCCAACTTACTTCTAGAGAGGCCCCACCTTATTTTCACTGCTCAAAAGTGCCCATTGCCCACATTCTCGCCAGACTTGGGTATTATTATTTTCATATTTTTAGTTCTTTTTTTAATTTGCCAGGCAAAGATGTAATATTGCTCAAATGTCCTTAGTTACTACTCAGTTTGAACATTTTTATGAATGTACATAAACCATTTTAGTTTCTGTGCTAGGCTTTTTTTTTGTTTTTGGTTGGGGAGGGGAACTGAGCCAGGTTTTCTAGGAGGAACAGAGACTTTTCCAGATATAAACGAAGAAAAGGAGTATTCTAGGAAAAAACAGTCTGGGTAAGGCACCACACTGTGGAAGAGGGCACTAGGACCATGAAGTTGAGCATGTGGGAGACCTCAGGTGAGGTGGGAGGCCTCAGGTGAGGTGGGAGGCCTCAGGTGAGGTGGGAGGAGAAGGGGCTGAGAAGACGGTCTGGGCTGGATTGGAGGGGCCTCGCAGGTCCCAGAGAAGAGTTTAAACATGATTCTACGGGCAATTTGGAGGCCACTGCTAGGCTTTATGTTGGAGAGGGATGTGACAGATTTAAGTTTTAGGAAGACCATTGATGTGGAGCATGGCTTGGAGGTGGGGGAAGCTTCAGGCATCTGGGGGGTGGGGGGAAGGTGAGGGCTGAATGGGACCACGAGGGTAGGATGCAGAGAAGGGGACAGAGGAGGCGTCTCGGAGGTGGGGCTGGGGCGGAGGAGAGTGCGGGTGGGGTGGCGGAGCTCTCGCAGCTCCCACTCCTGGAGGAATGGGTGGTGCTGAAGGGCAGGGGCCCGTGCGGGGCTCTGTCCCCTCATCTCTCACCACCACCCTCCTCCCAGGATGCTGAGGAACAACCGGATCAGCTGCATCCACAACGACAGCTTCACGGGCCTGCGCAACGTCCGGCTCCTCTCGCTCTATGACAACCAGATCACCACCATCTCCCCAGGGGCCTTCGACACCCTCCAGGCCCTCTCCACGCTGTAAGTCCCGGCCCTCAGAGCACAGGCTGGCCTGTGGCTCTGGAATCAGCCTCTGGACCTCAGGAACCCATGGGCAGCCCGGACAGCCAGGTGTTGGGGAAGAGCAAAGGCCTTGGAGCTGGCCCAGCTGGGGTTAAATCCCTACTCCAGCCTTATTATCTGTAAGGGCTCAGGCAAAGTACCTAAACTCTCTGAGCCTCAATTTCCTTGTCCATATAATGGGGCTTAATCTATTTTACTGTGTTATTACGAGGAGTAGATATAATGCACACGAAGGGGTCCTAGAGCATTGCTGAAGAAGGCATCTGAGGCTGAGATGACCGCCCTCTTGGGGGGCCGCTGGGGCTTACCCGGGTTATCGTGGTACCCGAGAGGGCAGGTGTCTTAAGGTTTTAGGTTGCCTGTACTGCTATGACAAATAACACACAATGGGTTGGCCTAAACATGAATTTATTGCCTAAGAGTTTGGAAGGTTAGAAGTCTCGACAAGTGGGTTCATACCCACAGGAGTGCAGATTAAGATTTGGACTTGTCTTTTGTGGGGGACACGATTCAATCCCCGACAGTGCACTTCTTGGAGAGTAGGAAGCTAAGACTGGCTTCCCTACCCCATCGTTAGAAGGTCCTTCTTTTGCAAAAGGCCCAGCGGAGTGGGCACTTCTTCCCCAGGGCTGCAGTGTTGCCCACTTCCTATTGGGGGTTGTGGTTAACCAAGGACAAGGTTCTTTTCTGTCTTTTCTGCAAGAGATGGTGGAGAGGAGGAGAAGGCACGCAGCTTTGGGGCCACAGGCCTGGGTGCCAGTCTGCCTCCCACGCTTACCGTGGGTTCTTGCCAAGCTCCCCTCTCTGAATTTCTGTTTTTTCCATCTGTGAAATGAAGGTGCTGGTATCCACCTGCCTCCCAGAGGGGACGTTCTTAATGTGTCTGCAGCACTGAGCTCGGGGCCTGGCACGCAGCTCACGCCGAGTCCACAGGTGCTGCTCTGGCTGTCACTGTAGCAGTGGCACTGGGAGTCGCGGTCGCTCTGCTGTTGTGGTTACTCTGTGGTAGCAAATAATGACCCCCAAAGCTGTCTCCATCCTAAGCCCCAGGACCTGGGAGCGTGTTCCCTGGCAAAGGGGAGTGGATGTGGGAGATGGAGTTGAGGGTGCTAATCAGTTGGCTTTAAAGTAGGGAGATTATCCTGGATTACTAGGGTGGACCCACACGAGTCCTTGTATGGGGAGGAGGGAGGCAGAAGAGTCAGAGGCAGAGTGACGCGATGTGAGGAAGACTCAAATGGCCACCGCTAGCCTGGAAGGTGGAAGGGCCACAAGCCAAGGGACGCGGCTGGAAAAGGCAAGAGAGCAGTGGCCCCAGAGCCTCCAGAAGGGCACAGGACCCTGCCAGCACTTTCATTTTAGCCCAGTGACACCCATTTTGGACTCTGTAGGACAATAAACGTATGTCGTTTTAAACCACTACATTTTTGGTAGTTTGTTACAGTCGGGAGCTAATACATTCTGCAAACAGGAACTGCTTTTACTGGTACTCTCCCTGGAGGCCAGGATACACACGCCAGCCCCCGAAGCAGGCAGGGATTAGCAGGCAGGCTGGGAGAGGGAGGCAGAGTGGCTCTGCTCCTCCAGGCAGGCCTGGGTCCCTCTGGCCATCCTCGTCTCTCCGCCAACAGAGAAGGCTGTTCTCCCTCCCCCTCGCAGCCGGCTTCAGTCCTGGGGAGGCAGGCTGCAGAAAGTTTGGGAGGCAGCTCCTCTTTGCACCAGTCTGAGGTTGGGGTGGCGGATTGGGGAGAACCAGCCCTGGAGGGCAGGGGAGGAGATCTGCTGGAACCCTTCAAGGCTTTCGGGTCTGGTCCAGTGGGCTGTGAATTTCCAGTCTCATGCATGCCCACAGCCAAAAGGCAACTGTCAGCTCCCCCTCCAACTCCAAATGTTACTGCCCTTTCGGACCAGGGCCTTGGATGCCCAGGACACCATGCACCTCTGCTTCTGGCACATTCTCAGAGTTGTGCTCGACGTTTGTATTAATAGTAGTCAACGTTAACCAACCTCTTATTTTGCACCAGGCTCTGTGTAAACACTTTGCTCACATTATCACTTTTGATCTCACTGACCGTGTCCTTGGTTCATTTTCTTGCTGTTAGTGAGTCTCGGTCTGTTCTTTTTAAAAAAAAAACAAAAAGTTGCAGCTTTATTGAGCTATGTATCACAAACCATAAAATTCACCCTTAATTTTGTGGTTTTTAGCATGTTCACAAAGTTGTGCAACCATCACCACAGTCAATTTTTTTTTTTTTCTAAAGATTTTATTTATTTATTCATTTATCCCCCCCTTGCTGCTTGTGCTCACTGGGTCAGCTAACCACGCCGCGCGGGCGGGCTTGCCTTCACCAGGAGGCCCCGGGAACCGAACCCGGGGCCTCCCATATGGTAAACGGGAGCCCCACTGATTGAGCCACAGCCGCTTCCCAACCACAGTCAATTTTAGAACATTTTTATTACCTCAAAAAGAAACTCTAGGGAAGCGGCTGTGGCTCAATCAGTGGGGCTCCCGTTTACCATATGGGAGGCCCCGGGTTCGGTTCCCGGGGCCTCCTGGTGAAGGCAAGCCCGCCCGCACGGCATGGTTAGCTGACCCAGCAAGCACAAGCAGCAAGGGGGGCATAAATGAATAAATAAATAAAATCTTAAAAAAAAAAAAAAAAGAAAGAAACTCTATACCCACTAGCCGTCACTTCCTATGCCCGCCTCCCCTCTGCCTCTGGCGACTGCTAATCTACTTTTCTCTATGGATTTGCCTATTCTGGACATTTCATATAAATGGAATAATATAATTTATGGCCTTTTGGGACTGGCTTCTTTCACTTAGCATAATACTTTCAAGGTTCATCCACGTTGTAATATGTATTAGTACTTAATTCCTTTTTATGGCTGAATAAAAATTTTCCATTGTATGGATGGACCACATTTTACTTAACCATTCATCGGTTGATGGCCATTTGGGTTGTCTTCATCTTTTGGCTATTATGAATGATGTTGCTATGAACAACTGTGTCCTAGTTTTTGTGTGAACAGATGTTTTCAGTTCTTGGGTATGTACCTAAGAGTGGGATTGATAGGTCCTTTGTTAATTCTATGATTAACCTATTTCATACTTTAAAACTCAGGAGAGCAATGCCTAGATCTGACAGGGGGTGTGGCTTTTGTTTTAACAGACACTTAAGGAAGCACAGATCCAAATCAGTATTCCTCTTTCAGAGGAGTCCCTTAGAAAATTATCACCTTCATTCAAATGGGAGCTTCCCTATGGAATTATTTACAGTGTACGGGTCAGATTCTTTGGGAACTCACTGATATTTGAAGACACATCCAATTTAGGGGAAGTTATTTGGTTTCCAGTCTGGTGTTAACTTAGCACTGCATTTGAGGACCAGCAAAAATGGACACTTAGAACATGGAGAGTAAGCAAATTACAATTTACTGCATCAAGCCTAAAGGATCCAGATTTCAGCAAAGGACACCAAAGGGCACAAGCAGGGCCTGTGCAGTAAGAACGGCTTCCAGGGCCTCCCCTGGCTCCTCCATCAGATATGTCTTGGGTGGTGGAAGGTCAGCTTGACCTGGGCATGGTCACAGCTGCTTGCAGGAAGCCCCATGGTGGGGGCTTTCTGAGGTCTTGTATCCCTAGGCACGTCACCTGGAACCTCTGGCACGACCATCGGTGGTGGTGGCAAGGAGTGCTTTGGCACTCCATATCACCCTGACCCAGTGTCTGGATTACAAGCAATTTCAGTCCTGTCTCTGGAGCTGAGATGCTGCTTCATCTGCAGGTCATCGGCCCTGAGGGCTGCAGTCGTTTAGCATCGTTAGCCACGTGCCTCAAGGCCCAGCCCTGGCCTACCCCAGGGGATGATGGGAAATCTCATTTTGGGTCCATATGGAGCCCAAAGTTGATTAGAGCCCTAATTAGGGTTTGAGGATGAAGCCTCTGTCTTGTCTTCTCTAGGATGTTGTTCGAAGGAGTATTCAGCCACCTCTTGGGGGAAAACCAGAAATGAGACTGGGTTCCTCACATGGCTCATTAACCATCTTGCAATGCCTCTTAGAGAGGAGTTCCAGGAGAGGCTGAGAGCGGCAGCCCTGAGGGACTAGCGGGATGCTCTTGGGTGGTGCTTTAAAGGACTCACTCAGTGGACTTGTGGGTCCTCGTGGTCTGTTGAAGCATGGGAACCACCACTTTAGAATTAAGGTGAATTCTGCATTTGGTGCCCAGAAAGCCATTCTTGGTCATTGCTGCTTGTCTGGGGCAGGAGACAGGACAGGCGAGGGCTTTTCCGGGACCGCTGAGCCTGTGAGGGCATCTGCCGTAGTCACGCGACCTGCCCCTTCCAGGAACCTTCTGGCAAACCCTTTCAACTGCAACTGCCAGCTCGCCTGGCTGGGCGACTGGCTGCGGAAGAGGAAGATTGTCACCGGGAACCCACGGTGCCAGAGCCCAGACTTCCTGCGGCAGATTCCCCTGCAGGATGTGGCCTTCCCTGACTTCAGGTGTGAGGAAGGTAACTCAGGGGCTCCTAGGGCAGCAGGGGACAGGGGAGCTGTGGCCGACTCTAGCAGGGTGGGGCAGAGCAGGAGGGTGGGAGTGGGTGGGCAGTGCCTCTTGACTGGCAGCTGAGAAGAGGGGTCCCGTGGGGAAGAGAGGCTCTGTGGGTGCCTGGTGGTGACTTGGTGTGATCATAAGAACAGTAATGTAGGGAGGCAGCTGTGGCTCAATCAGTGGGGCTCCCGTTTACCATGTGGGAGGCCCCGGGTTCGGTTCCCGGGGCCTCCTGGTGAGGGCAGGCCCGCCCGCGCGGCGTGGTTGGCTGACCCGGCGAGCGCGGGCAGCAGGGGGGGGATAAATGAATAAATAAATAAAATCTTTAAAAAAAAAAAAAAAAAAAAAGAACAGTAATGTGCCTATCATTTAAAATTTGGAAAATATGGATAAAAAAGGAAATACATGCCACCTATTTGCTCCATAACTCAGAGAAAATCGTAGTTAACATTTTGTTGAGTTTTCTTTATGTAACTACATTTAACCCAGAGACCTGCCTCCTGGCTGTTCCCAAGTGCTCCAGACCTATGAGTCACCTTGTCCTTGATATGCAGTGGGACCCTCTTGGGTCCCCGTCCTTCATGTGTGGGCAACCCTGATCACTTAACCTCTCTCCTGCGGCCACACCCTACTTTTCCTACACGTGCAGGATGTAGCCCCATCACTTAATTTTCCCCCAAAGCATTATACACTCAGGCAGCTGTTGGATGCAGGTTTTAACCAAAGCTGACAGAGGAAGGCTGCATCTCAGCCCAGCCCAGCTTGGAAATGGACCCCAACAGTCGTTCTTAAGAGTCTCCCAGCCACCCCGCCACTGGGAATTTCTCTCTGGCTCACTTCAGCCTCCAGCCTCCCTCCCTCTCTGATTCTGGGCACTGAGGCTACCTCCTCTCCCACTGTCTTCCTCTTCTGCCGTCTGCCCAGTCCGCTTCCAGAGGGTGGCCCAGCCCTCACCTGGCCCTTCCAGCCATGTGGTGGTGGTAGTGGTATCAAGTGGGGAGCTCCAACTTCCACACCAAGAAAGACCAGCAGTGTGTTTTTCTAAACAAAATAATGGATTCTCAAAGAGCAATTTTTGCTTTCAACTTTTAAAATTAAAAAAACCCTCCATACTACTCACACATACATCTTTTTATCATTTTATATAATGATATTGTACTAGTCTTTTTTTAAAAATTCTGATTTGTTTTTAATTGAACTATATTTAGGCATTTTCTCATGCCATTAAGTATCCTTTGAAAGCATTATTTTTCCCAAGAAGCAGTTTCTTTTTATTTTTTTTCATAACAAAAGTGATGCATGGTCATTACTTAAACACAAACAATAGACAATCCAGAAAGAGAATAAGAAGATCACCAATGTGTCTTCTCCATGCCTGTCCCCCACCCCAGGCCAACGCAGTCAGCGTCTGCTGTGTGGCTCTCCGGATCTTTGTTGACTGTTTATGTGCATGCTTATGACTCAAGCAGGGTCTTGCAGAACCTCCTGTGAAAACCTTTTCAGCACAACAGGCCACCGTCTACATGGCCCCTCAATTGATTCACCAGCCCCCTGCTGCCTGGCACCTAGATAACTTCCAAAGTTCTGCTTTATGCATCATGCTGCCTGGCATCCTTGTAGATCATTCTCTGTGGGTAGCCATGATTTTCCCCCTAGAATAAATTCTAGACATGAAAGGCTGTGAATATTTTTAAAATGTTGCTATGTTGGAGCATAGTGGCCAAGAGGGCAGGTTCTGGAGGCAGCTGCCACCTCTTCCAGGCTGTGGGAGCTTGGGCAAGTGACTTTACCATTCTGCTCTTAGTTTTCTCATCTTTAAAATGGGCCAACAGTAGCACATCCACCAGAGAGGAGTCCGTGCAGCTGAAGCATGGGATACGCTGCCTGCACGTGGTGGGCACAACAGAGCTGTCGGTTACTGTTGCCAGAGGGGACGGGCACCCACCTCCGAGAGCCCTTCCTGACCCTGACTGCTGGGTCTTCATCATGCCTCCTACACCTTGTTGGAAAACAGGAAGGCACTCAGAGGGCACCCGGTCATAGTTGTTGAATAAATGAATGAATCAATGAAGGGGCGGTACAGTGGAAAGAGCTCAGATTCTGTGTAAGCCTGGTTCAGACCCTGTGTTGCCTCTGACCTGCTTTATGGCGTGAGCAAATTGTTTAACCTCTCTAGATCGCAGGAAAATGGAAATCCATTCATTCATTCAAAAATATGTTCTGAGGGCTCCTGTGTGCCAGGCACTGTTCTTGGTACTGGGCTCTATCTGTGAGCATAAAAGAAGAGGAGACATCAATTCTGCCATCATGGTGCTTGCACCCCTTTGTCGCATGGTTAAGGAGATCCCGCTCCATTCGGGGTTGGGTGTGTAGTAGGGACTGATGTGATGGTGTGATTGCCATCTTCCTTCTCTGCTATGCTTGGGTCCACCTCGGATAAGCCTATGTTAACCTCAAAACAGGCCCAGTGGTGGTGCAGCAAAGAGGAGACAGCAGAAACGGGAGGCCCAGGTGGTGTTGGGGGGAGCTTCTGTTCTGAGGGAGCCACGGGTCAGGGGCTCACTGACCGTGGCTTCCTGCCTTCTGCTCCAGGCCAGGAGGAGGGGGGCTGCCTGCCCCGCCCGCAGTGCCCCCAGGAGTGCACCTGCCTGGACACCGTGGTCCGATGCAGCAACAAGCACCTTCGGGCCCTGCCCAAGGGCATCCCGAAGAATGTCACAGAGCTGTGAGTAACCTGGGAAGGCCCCCCACGTGGGCCATGGGACAGGAATGGTGGGGCCTGGCAGCAGGGCAAGGAGGAAGCCACCAAGAGTAGGTATTAGCTGACTATGAACCCGAAGGTAGGGCATTGCAGGAAACACTGGTTCCAAGGAGGTTTTGAGCTTTTCTTTGATCCCCCTGTGCAGTCTTGATGACACAAGTCACCCATGGTGAGTGCTTCATTCCTTTAAAATAAGAAATAACGTTACTTTTCCATTTAGCATCATCTCATGAGCATTCCCCTCTGCCATAGTTTTAATGGCAAATATGAGTTTTACTGTCCACATAACATTCCGTCATATGAATCTATCATGATCTATACAACAAATCCCCTTTAGTTGGGTATTAAAGTTGTTTCCAATTTTTTACTATCATAAATGACCCTGAGGTGAACTCCCTTCAGTGACACTGCTAGTCACGTTTAGGGCTCTCACGCCACGTTTCTCGATGCTCTTCCAGAAATGCCATGTCCCGTGTCCTCTGCACTTTCACTAATGGTGTGTGAAAATGCCCTTCCTGCTGCCCCCTCTTCAACACAGAGTGTTGCATTAAAATCTTTGCCATTTGGTACTGTGCTCACGGGGCGTGGATGTCAATGTGTGTGCCAAGGAGAGGGTGAAGAGCTGGGACTTGGGCAGCACCTCCAAATGAGAGGTCAGTTTCTGACCCCTTCCTGTCCCCTGGGAGGGACCCCTCCAGGCCTCTGTAGCTGAGCTTTGCTTTTTCCCTGTGGTGAGCACATGAGTTTTTTGTTTCTGCGTCTCTCAGTACCATTGAGGCTGGCCATTTCTTCACAAGCCCATCGACTCTGGCAGTCTCATCCCTGTGCCTGGCCCGCCCTGTTCCTTGCCCAGTGTCAGTGCTCTGTAAATCTCCTGGGTTCCCATTTTCCCTTGGTGCCTCAGAGCAGCTCTGGGAATATGGGGACTGTGGAACAGTGTGCTTTTTTCATGGAAGAAGCTGAAGTTCAGAGGCTGGGAAGATCACTTGACTTCTCTGAGCCTCAGTTTCCTCAGCTGTAAAATGGGACTTTTGGGCCTACTGACAAGGGCTGCCGGGAGGATTAAATAAGACAGGATTGGGAAGTCACTCTGCATAATGCAGAGAGATGGGAAAGGGTGAGTAAAGCCCTGATTTTGCTGCTCTTTGGATTTTTTTGAGGGTGGGGGTGGCATGCTGCAGTTAGTGAGGGTGCTGGGAGCCCAGCTGGGGCTTCAGCTCCTGGTCCTGGGGTCCCAGCTTAGCAACTTCCAGTCTCAAGGAAAGGATGGTGTGGGGCAGGGACAGGTTCAGAGAGTCTTGAATGTCAAACTCTATCCTGTCGAAAAGGGGAAGCTTGGAACCCTTAGGGCTGAGGAGGGTTTTGGTTTAAGGAAGATGACTTGGGTGGCAATATATATTATATGGTAGGTTCCAGATGGGAGGCCGAGGTGGGGAGGACAGAAGGAGGTGCTGCAGGAACCTGGGCTTGGGGTGATGCTGTGCAGTTGGGGAGTAGGTGGGAGTGGGACCAAGACAAAGGATGGGGGAGGGAGGGAGAGCCCCGGTCGTGGGGACTGGCTGCTGAGGGGAGTTGGAGGGTTCACCACGTGGGTTCTGAATCTAGATGGTCAGTGACACGGAGTGGTGCTGATGGAGTTAGGGGAAGCTGGCCTGAGTGGGAGAACACCCAGCTCAGATTTGGGGGTGTTTGGGCCTGGGGCATCCACAGAGCAAGCCTCACGTACCATGTAAGCAGGAAGGGTGGGGACCTGGGAGCCGGCAAGGCACCTGGAAGGTGGTCCTGGGAGGTGTGGACAGGCAGACCAGGCAGCAGGCCAGGGAAAGAGCCAAGCTGAGAGGGAGGGGTTGGGGGCTGGGATTGAGCCCCGGGTAGTGCCCACAGAAGGAGAGAGGCTGAGAGGGCAATTCAGGGAGCAGGAAGGAAACCAAGAAAACTGCAGGCCTCTGTGGCTTTTATCGAGTTCTTGGGATGGTACCTACCCAAATGACCTAAAAATGCATGTTTTTCTCCTCCTCATTAGAAGGTCTGGGCTAACTATGTGGTCTATATGCAGGGGAGGACTGAGTGAGAAGGCCCTGGCTGCAGGGGAAGGTCTCCCCCTCGTGTGGGCAAAGCCAGAGGCAGATATGGGTGCATTAATGCTGCTGTGTTCTCTTCCTGTAGCTATTTGGACGGGAACCAGTTTACGCTGGTTCCGGGACAGCTGTCCACCTTCAAGTACCTGCAGCTTGTGTGAGTATCCACGTCACTGGCTGATCCCAGGCCTGCCTCAGAGGACAGCAGTGGCATTGACATCTAACCATTCATGACTCGGGTCTCCCTGGAATTTCCTACCTACCCGTCTTCTGGGCAGATCCCCTTCCTCCACCCCTAGCACCATCCAGGGACACCTGTGCATACAGCTGTTTTGCCACCTAGTGGCCGTGCTTGGGAGTTGCACCATTCTAGTGCCCATGGCCTGCCTCTGCCCACACCATCTCCTCAAGCCTGCATCTTTGCAAGGGTAGGAGCCACAGCAGAAATAGAGGGTGATGGAAAACTTCTTCTTGTCCCAGCCTTGGCCCCCAAACCAAATATGAAACACGGCAGCTGTAAATACACTGTAGGCTAGCATCTGCTTTTCTGTTATTTACTCCTTTGACCCTTTCCACTCCATGGAAAGACACAAAATAAGCCTTCAGAATAGGTTCAGCCCCTGTTAGCCTTCTAGCCTAAATAACCTTACCTCAGTAGTCTTTATCTGCTCACTGGCCAGGTTCTACCAAAAGAAGTCCAGAGAACATTCCATCTTAGTGTGGCTTGGAGCAGTGCTACTCAAAGTGTCATCTGTGGGCCCATGCCAGTCCAAGAACTGTTTATCATGGGTCGGCGGTTAGACAAGGAACTTGCACCAGAATGCAAACCAGCCTACTCTTTCTTCATCAGGAAAGTCCTGTTATGAAAAAAAATGTTAGCTAAATTAAGCTGTGTGCTTAGTGGTGGGGGTGATTGCTTTCGGGCTCAAGTTCCTTATCTTGCCATGGACAGGTAACATTCAGTTCAAGGACTGGCTGCTTGGAATAGCACTGGCTTATGAAGCTCAAGTTCATATGCTTTTGCTAATGACCTAGCAAATGTGTTTTGAATGTTTCAACTGGGGTGGTGTGATTTGGTGGTTGGTGACAACGTGCCAAAGACAAGGACTTCATATTACAAGTTTCCCTCAACCTTTCTTTGGTCTAATATGAGGCAGTTGTGTTCACAGCTTAGCTAAACTTGAGGAAAGGAGGGGAAAGAGGACGAATGTTGGGCCAGTTCTTCATAAAAATTGACTCTTGGGGCTAAAATACCACCAGTTCTTTATCACAGGAAAGGAGCAGCACAAAGTGTATTAAACATTCATTGAAAAGATAGGAATAAAAGGAAAATTCCTCAATATGATAAAAGGCATATATGAAAAACCTACAGCCAACATCATACTCAATGGGGAAAGGTTGAAAGCTTTCCCCCTAAGATCAGGAACAAGACAAGGATGCCCACTGTCACCATTGTTATTCAACATTGTACTAGAAGTTCTAGGGCAATTAGACAAGACAAAAAAATTAAAGGTGTCCAAATAGGAAAAGAGGAAGTACAACTCTCACTGTTTGTGGATGACATGATCCTGTATTTAGAAAATCCTGAAGTATCCACAACAAAGCTACTTGAACTAATGAATGAATTTAGCAAAGTGGCAGGATACAAGATCAACACGCAAAAATCAGTAATGTTTTTGTACACTAGTACTGAAGAATCTGAGGAGGAAATCAGGAGGAAAATTCCATTTTCAATAGCAACAAAAAGACTCATACCTAGGAGTTAATTTAACCAGAGAAGTACAGGACCTTATGCAGAAAACTACAAAACAATGCTAAAAGAAATTTAAAAAGACCTAAACAAATGGAAAGACATTCTGTGTTCATGGATTTGAAGAATAAATATCGTGAAGATGTCAATCTTGCTCAAACTGATTTATAGATTCAATGCAATACCAATCAAAATCCCAACAGTTTACTTTACAGAATTAGAGAAGGCAATTACCAAATTCATCTGGAAGGGTAAGTGCACCCAAATAGCCAAAAGTATTCTAAAAACGAAGAGCAATGTGGGAGGAATTTCACTGCCTGACCTTGAAACATATTACAAAGCTACAGTGGTCAAAACAGCATGGTACTGGCATAAAGATAGACATATCGAACAGTGGAATAGAATTGAGAATCCAGAAATAAACCCTCACGTATACAGTCAACTGGTTTTTTACAAACCTATCAAGCCCACGCTGATGGGAAAAAACAGTCTCTTCAACAAATGGTGTTGGGAGAACTGGATATCTATAATCAAAAGGATGAAAGAGGACCCCTATCTCACCCCCTATACAAGAATCAACTCAAAATGGATCAAAGATCTAAATATAAAAGCCAGGACCTTAAAACTACTAGAAGAAAATGTAGGGAAACATCTTCAAGACCTTGTAGTAGGTGGTGGTTTCTTGGACTTCACACCCAAAGCACGTGCAACAAAAGAAAAAGTAGATAAATGGGACCTCCTCAAAATTAAACACTTTTGCACCTCACAGGACTTTGTCAGAAGGGTGAAAAGGCAGCCAACTCAATGGGAAAAAATATTTGGAAATCACAAATCTGATAAGGGTTTAATATCCAGGATATATAAAGAGATGTTACAACTCAACAATAAAAAGACAAATGACCCAATTAAAAAATGGGTGAAAGACTTGAATAGACATTTCTCCAAAGAAGAAATACAAATGGCAAAAAAACACATGAAGAAATGCTCAACATCACTAGTGATTAGGGAAATGCAAATCAAAACTACAATGAGATATCATTTCACACCTATCAGAATGGCCACTATTAAAAAGACAGAGAACTACAAGTGTTGGAGAGGATGTGGAGAGATAGGAACACTTCTTCACTGTTGGTGGGAATGCAGGATGGTACAACCACTATGGAGGACTGTTTGGCAGTTCCTAAAGAAGTTGAATATAGACTTGCCACGTGACCCTGCAATACCACTACTGGGTATATACCCAGAAGAACTGAGAGCAGTGACACGAACAGACATCTGCACACCGATGTTCATAGCAACATTATTCCATTGCCAAAAGTTAGAAACAACCCAGGTGTCCATCAACAGATGAATGGATAAACACACTGTGGTCTATTCACACGATGGAATATTATGCAGCTGTAAGAAGAAATGAAGTCATAAAGCATATGGCAACATGGATGAACCTGGAGGACATTATGTTGAGTGAAGCAAGCCAGACACAAAAGGACAAATACTGTATGAATGCATTACTATGAACCAAATATTTTGTGTAATATTTTGTTTGATTAAAAAAAATTTTTTATATGTATCCATTACATTTAATTGAGAAATGTAAAACAAAAAACAAAAAACAAAAAACATTCATTGAGGTACTTAAATGTATCTCTAAGGACGATGAGTTGATTTTGAGTGAGTTTGGTTAAAGGAAAGTTTACTAAGAGAAAATGAAGACAGGACACATTGATTCATTTCATTACCATTTTCTGACCCAAGAGCTGCATTAAGTGAGCAGGTACGAAGGTCACCAAGTCATAGGCCCCCACCGAGTCATAGGCCCTCCCTCCAAAATGTCATGGTCTGGGGGTGGGCTCCGGAGAGAACAATGGGAGCAAAGAGTGTGGAGTGATATGTGTTCCACAAAGGAATGCAGATTAGGGCTGTAGGAGGTTGGGAGAGGAGTGCCTTGGAAAAGGAGTAGAGTTTACCAGGTAGGCAGAGGGAACAGTATACGCAGAGGCAGAGGTGTGGTATGCTCAGAGTATTTTAAGAAGTTTTGTAAAACCAAAGCCTGCAACACATGGCAGGGAGAGGTGATGGGGCAGCTGGCAGGTGGCTGGGCTAAAGGGTCTGGAATACACCCTTTAGGCAAAGGGGAGACACTGAAGGGTTTTTGGTAGGGAAGTAACCTGGTCAGTTTTGGGTCATAGAAAGATTTCTGTGGTGTCCTCCCATGTGGAAGATGGTTCAAAGGGGGGCAAAGCTGTGAGTGGAGAGATGAAGTCTGAGGCAGAAACTGGGTGAGAGAGGATGGTGGCTTTACATAAGCAGAGACTTAGGAGGGGACAGAGGTGAAGCATGTACAGTGGCACAAGCCGTGGGACCTAATACCCAGTGGCTGATAAGATGAGCAGGGCGAGAGCTAGCCCCTGGGGGCTTGGCTGTGCTTCTGGGTTGTTGGGGTGGATAACCAGGATAGGGAGCAGGGCGTGGAGCTGCTATGGGAGAAGCCCATGAGGTGGGTGGAGTTTGAGTGTGTGAGGGACCCCAGGAGGAGGAGTTGTTGAGAGAGGGCAGGGCTGGAGTCACAGATGAGATGGACCGTGAGCCAGGAGCAGGCCTGAGGCCACCCAGGACAGATTAAAGGAGGCGGAGAGCCAGGGCAGGGCCTCAGGGAACCCCCAGCAGGAGGAAGGGCTGAGGGAGGAAGACTAGTTCACAAGGAGACTGAGGAGGCACAGCCAGAGAGGGAGAACAGGAAGGCAGTGACTGGCGAGGACGTCAGGGAGGGGAGAGTTTTGAGAAGAGGCAGGACGGAGGGCAGCTGTGCCAGATGCTTCAGGATGACTTTGAGAGTCTTTGTAGAGGCCGGGGGTGTCGGGCAGACAGCTTGGGGTTTGAATTTGGCTCTGCCCCCGACCGGCTGTATGACCCTGAGTCACTTAATCCCTCTGGGACTCCATGTCCTCGTTTGTAAAATGGGGTTACTACGTCCCTCGTAGGACTGTAGGGACTAGTGAACGAGCCTGTGTGAAGTGCTGGCAAGCGAGACCCGAGTGAGCCCACCGATGTGGCGTGTGGGAGCAGTTCTGGGGGAGAAAGGGGGTGGGAGCCAGGCTGTGGGGTGAGGTGCAAGTGGGAGGTGAGGAGATGGAGACGCAAAGCCCAGGGTCGGGGAGCAGAATGGAGGACGGTCGCTGACCGAGTGCTCCTCTCCACCCCTCTGGCGCACTTGGGTGGGGGCTGGCCAAGGCCAGTGTGGGCGGGGGGTGGGGGTGGGTGGGAGGGGGACAGCCCAGGAGAGGGAGCCCGGTGTGAGTTCTTTCTTTCTGAACGATGATGCCAATGATGCCTTTGTCTGTTCCAGGGATCTGAGTAACAACAAGATCAGTTCCTTAAGCAATTCCTCCTTCACCAACATGAGCCAGCTGACCACGCTGTGAGTCCCAGCAGGGGGGAGGCGGGGAGGAGGGCAGGGCCCCCAAGCACAGCCTCTGCCAGGCACTGGTCCTCACCAGAGTGAGCCAGAGCCCACCAGCCTACAAGATGTTTTGAAAGCTTGTGTGTGTTTGTGAAATGCAACATACGAAGGGAAAAGTGCAAAAAACATCAAGGTACAGTTTAACAAATGACTGCAGAGCTAGCACGTGTAGGCACCACTAGCCAAAGTCCTCCTCTGTCCCTCCCTGGTGGTCACCTTCCCCCACCCCCCTTGAGGCAGCCCCTATTCTGACTTTTATGATGATCAACTTCTTTGATTTTCCTTATGTTGTCATTTACCGATGCATTTCAAAACAATGTGGTTTAATTTTGCCTGTTTTTGAACCTTATATAAATTGAATCATATGGGATAAATTCTTTTACACCTGGCTTCTTTTGCATAACATTATGCTTCTGGGATCCCTCATGTTGTTATGGGAAGCTGTGGTCTGTTCACTTCCGCTGCTATACAGTATTCCTTTGAAGGAATGAGCCATACTTCTCTTGTCCATTCTACTATTGATGACTATTTGGGTTAGTTGCCAGTTTGAACTATTGTGAACATTTTTGTGGCCATACTTTAAAAAAGATATATATATATATTTATTAGAGAAGTTGTGGACTTACAAAACAATCATGCATAAAGTGCAGAATTCCCATCCACATCCCTCCACCAACACCTTACATTGTTGTGGAACATTTGTTACAGACTATGAAAGAATATCTTCAGACTATTACCACTAACTATGGTCTATAGCATTTTGTGGCCATATTTTAATTAATGCTTACTTTAATTATATTCCAAGCTCTTGATCAGAAAGTATTAACAGGCATCTCTTAGGAATCACTCACCTTCCCAACACCCAGCAGGTTGGCTTTGCTGTCCCATTTCACAGGTAATGTGCTAAGACCTGTAAAAGTGGGACTCAAGCTTCTACTGCAGCCGAAGAGTGGAGCCAGTGCCCCAAAAGGAGAGGTTCTGGACCCAGCCAGGCCTCCCAGGAAGTGCCCCTGATCTGGGTTACCCATCTGTACTTATACCTGCCCTGGGATCTGTTAGTAGTTAATCTAAACTGGTTACCATTTCAAAGTCTTCATGATTATGTGGTGACTTGATGGTTCATCTCTGGTGAGCTTTGCCCTTGGAAGGGGGCCTCAGGGAGCCTGTGTGTGAAAAGTCTGGTCTAAGGCAGTGGTTCCCAACAGCCGGCAAATTTTCCTTCACGGGACATTTGGCAATGTCTGAAAAAATTCAGGGTTGTCACACCTGGGCAGTGGGGTACTACTGTCACCTGGTGGGTAGAGGCCATGGATGCTGCTAAACATCCTCCAAAGCACAGAGCAGCCCACAGCGAAGAACTTTCTGCCCCAAAGTCTATAGTGCCGGCTTGAGAACTCTGGTCTAAGGGGTCCTGGCAGCTGCAAAGGGAAACAGAGCCCTTCCTGTGATATGAACGCTTCGGTTATTATTTTTACATAGCTTTACTAAGGTATAATTAAAACAAAATAAACGGCCTGTTCAAGTTGTACAGTTTGATAAGTTTTGACCTGTGTGTACACCTGTGAAATCACCACCACAAGGCAGGGCTTCCTTGTGCTCCTTCCTAGTCCCTCCCTCCTGCCCCTCCCAGCCCCGCTTCCCAGGCAACCCCTGATCTGCTTTCTGTCGCTGTGCATTACTTTGCATTTTCTAGACTGTGTATCAGTGGAATCATACAGTATGCACTTTTTTTTGGTTTGGCTTCTCAGCACGATTGTTCCTTCCCATCTTTCCTGAGTAGTGTTCCTCTGTTCATCTATTCATCTGTTGATGGGCCCTGTGCCTCTCGAGGGCTTAGAGGTGCGCGCCCCCTGCAGGGGCTGCGGGGCAGTAACACACCTCCCTCCTTCCCGCAGGATCCTCAGCTACAACGCGCTGCAGTGCATCCCGCCCCTGGCCTTCCGGGGGCTCCGCTCCCTGCGCCTGCTGTAAGTCTCCTAGCGCTTCGCTCCCCCAGGGAAACCTGCCCCACAGCGCAGCCACCCACCCACCCGGCAGGCAGAAATACCCCCACGTCGGGGGCCCCACCCAGGCCAACACTGTGCCCAAAGGTGGGAGGCTGCTGCACTCCCATTCAAGCCCCTGGCAGGAGCCGAGTAACAAACAGGACGATAACTGAATAGGGCTTGCTGTCCCCAACCCCCCACCGTATTTGTGTTGCACCAGTGTGGGTTAGGAGGGAGGGGGCCCCCAAGGTAAGGTAGCATCTCATTTGCATATGAACTGCTCAGACTGAGAACGTTTGCAAAAGATCTGTGAACCTCTTCTAAGAATTCCCAGGGTGTGGTTTCTGCCTTGTGATCAAAGCCCTCTGTCCTGACTATTATGATGGCGATGGCGGCTCAGGTATCCGTGCAGTAATCCTCTGACAAGGGGTGTTCTCCCACGCCCACCCTAGGTATTAACTTCCCTACCAAGAAGCCTCCTCCCACTCAGGCTCCCCAACCGGCTGGGGGAGGGGACGCAGGGGCACCTGCTCCCTCTGAGATAGAAAGAGACAGGGAGCTTCTTGAGGGCAAAAACTGAGTCTGCCTGGAGGGCTGAGGGACAGGGTGGTCAGTCTGTGGCCCTCAGGGAGCCTCTCTGAGCTGGGGGCCGTCTCCCGCGTAGCCCTGCCTGAGATCTGAGGACAAGCAGCAGCAAGGCCAGCTCAGCGGGGGCTGGGCCTGTCCCTCCATCAGCTCTCGCATCTCTGTCTGGGATGAGGCACTAACAGCCTCTTTTCTCCTCAGGTCTCTGCATGGCAATGACATCTCCACCCTCCGAGAGGGCATCTTTGCAGACGTCACCTCCCTGTCCCATCTGTAAGTAGCTCCGGCCCAATTCTCTGGGCCTCTGTGCGTCTACACAGCACGCGGGCTGTGACAGAGACCCTGCCTCCTGAGTTGGTTTGAGCCTTTGGCTTTTCTCTTGCAATCTCATTAAGCTTGTAGACTTCAAATGTGCTCCCTTGGACTCTTATACAATCAGTGGTTCATCAGCTCCAGCGAAGGAATATGAGACCATTTCTTCACATGCAACAATAAAAGTGATAACGACCATTTCTTGACTGCCCAGCACGCCACATGCATTAGCTGATTGAATCCTCATAGCAGTCCTACAACACAGGGACTGTTAGGCCCATTTCACACGCCAGGGAACAGGCCCAGAAAGTTCGAGAAGCTCACCAAAGTTGTGCAGTGGTAGGTGGTGGAACCCCTGACTCCAGAGCCCGGGTTCTTACCTGCTATACCAGTACCTCCAACGACATGGCAGGGGATAAGTGCAGAAACTTAGTACCTACCCCCCAAGAAGCGGTATAACTGGACGCAGAATGTTGTCCCAAACCGTTTAGCTGGCAGCGCCACGAGGATTCTTAAAAGGCAGCAGGCTGTGGCAGGGCCCTCCTACTTCTGAAGGGCAGTCATGTGCAGGGCAAATGCATTCTGTTCTGGGGTCTCTTGGTGCTGGTGGAGGCAGTGTTCAGGCCAGAGGGACTGAGGCTCGGACCCTTTGTGCTACTGCTTCCCTTGCTCTCCACCCCACACCCATGCCACCAGGGGCTTGGGTGGGCACATGCATCCAGATCAGAGAACTTTTCAGGGTCCCTAGCCTCTCTTCTGGAAATTCATTCCCTTACAATCAACAGTTTCACTGAACTTTCTAAGTCCCCAGAGTCCCCTTTTCCCCATTTTAATCCTTATATGCCCTACAAATGATGTGGAAATGCTTCTCCACTCACCCAAGTATGTTATCAGTGGGATACCCACCAATCTCAGACTTGAGAAAATAAAAATAGTAATAGGTACTACTCATTGATGGTCGGCTTGGGTCAAATACTATGCCATGTACTTCATCTGTGATGTCTCATTCTCTCCATGACTGAGATGGAAAGTACGTTTCGTGTTATGCACCAGCTCCACGCATCTCACAGGGACTGCCTTGAGCAACACACTGAAGATTCCGGGGCTGGTTTGGACTCCGTGGGAAGAGGGCAGCGATTGATTAGCAATGTCTGCCTCGAGAGTGGGAGGGGAAAGGGCTCTGTCCTAGGTAGTAAGATTGGATTCCCATTTTACACTCCCATATTCTTCCCTAGACCATCAAGCTAGGAAATAACAGAAACAGGATTTGAACTTAGGTGTGTCTGATTCCAAAGCTCTTTATTGCCTCAATCAATATGTCCTGAGTAACTACTGTGAGTCAAATGCTGAAGAATTTACTAACACAAGGTTCCTGCCCTCTATGACCATTCAAAGAGAAGAGTGACTAACTCCGAGGAAGCCTGAGGAGCTGCTCAGAGGATGTGCCGTTTATGCTGCCACTGAAGAGGGACTAGGAGTTTGCCATTTGTAGAAGGTGGGGGAAGGCATTCCAGGAAAAGGAAAGAGAATGTGCAAAGGCATGGAAGCAAGACAGTAAATGGCATATTCAGGGATGTTGTGTTGTCGAGCATAGGATAGAAGGCGTTTACTTGGGTGAGGAGTGTGTGGTGGGAAGATTCTGGAAAGATGCATTGGAATTTGATTGCAAAGGGCCTTTTGTGCCATGGTAAGGAATTTGAACTTTATAATGGAAGGGAATCATGGAAGCATGTAAGTTTTGGAACACTGCCAGTAGTGACATGTGGGGGCTGGATTGGATAGGAGGAGGCAGGAGTGAACCTGGTTGGAGACGGTGACTTTGGACAAAGGCCTGGCAGGTATAGTGTTTATTGTTCCTGTTGACTTGCATCCACAGGGGCTTGTGTGCATCTGTATTTGGTAATTTTTGATTGTGAGCTCATTTCATATTGACATTAATCGTTAGAAATTCTGAGGATGTTAATTGTAAACGCTTGTCTCGAGGGAGCATTGTGCTGTCTCTGCTGGGTGCTGGAGGTGGCTGCTGACCTGGGATCAGTCAGCCTCCTTTACCGACCCCTGGGCTAATGCCGAGGGTCCACTTCAGCTCTCCATCTTGCCAGGCAAAGCCTTCTAGAGTATCAGGTCCACCTTTCCCGCCTTTGGATTCCCCCTTAGTGTGTCTTTTATGCTTGAGGTTTAAATGTGTGGTTGGTACCTTTCCTCCTTCCCCATGAGAACAGAGTAACAGCCAGGTGCATTCTGATCTTGTCTCTAGCTCAAAATCTAGAGGCTTTGTTGGCAGTGGGAAGTGAACCAGCAACATATATTTTGTACAAACAACTGTACAAAAACAAATTTTGAGCCTATGCCCACTTATAAATTTAGACTTTCTTTATAACAGTGACATCAGGCCAGAAACCACATTCAATTTATAAGAAATAAATCAATAAGTATAGAACAGTTTAGCAGTAGTTGCAGAACAGGGTATCAGATTCAGTGAAGAGATAATGTTCATTAATTGCATCTAAGCCTGATTTTTCTATAAGAGCATCTGTGTGAAAGATTCTTCCATTGTTATGAAGCAGCCTTTTGCTTAAACTCTACCTTTGAGATTTAGGGTTTAAAATGCAAATAGGGAGGGGAGGGGGAATGGGGAATCGATACTTAATGGGTGCAGAGTTTCTGTTTGAAGTGATGGAAAAGTTTTGGTAATGGATGGTGGTGATGCTAGCACAATATTTTGAATGTAATTAATACCACTAAATTGTATACTTGAGAGTAGTTAAAATAGGAAATTTTATGTTGTGTATATGTTACCACAATTTAAAAAATGGAAATAGTCAGTATCCTGGAAAATGTACATATTCTTGTATTCAGGTGTGTGCACATATGCACATGTAATATTGATGGGATAGATGTGCATGTGCATGCATGTATCCATCATCTTCTCTGCCCTAAGGAGCTGTAGCTATTCCATAAGGATATTTTATTTTATTTTATGTTTGCTTTTCTTTTTTTTTTTAAAGGATTTTTTGAGCACTTGCAAGGAGTCAAGGAATGTTAAAAGGATGGCATAGACTCAGTACATTTGCTCTTGGCTTCACAAAAGCCACATGCAATTTGAAGGCAGGAACATGTCAATGGCTCTCTAACAAATCAGGGATGGGCCAAGGATTAGTATCCAGTGTTCCTGACTCCTAGAGATGCTGATATCCCTAGAAAGTTTGGCCTGAGCCTCTCCTGCTCTCTGGCAGTGTGCTAAGGAGTATGTGAGGTTACAGTGGGATGTCAGACAATTCATCCTTCCCTTCAGACCTCTTTCTTCACCTGAGCAGGGATATTGCTCAGGTCCTTTACAGTCCTAACACACCATGATGTATGTGCTCACTACTGCCTGGGGTCTCAGTACACTGCACCCTCCTCTGCTGCTGCTTCCTTTTCTGCTTTACTTTGCAGTTAGTTAATCTTTCATCCTTCTGTCTGTCTGTCCATTTATCCATCCATCAACAAATATTTACTGAGTATCTACTATGTGCCAGAAGCTGTGTTAAGGTTCCCTGGTACCATTCTTCATTGCTCTCACCTGGCACTTTGTCTCTAGTCTGCTGCTGACCGGAAAGTGAGATTTCCAAATTCATTAAGAATTAGGTGTTAAAGTAAATATGGAATGAGTAAACAAATCATGGTATGCCCATATGATGGAATAGCAAGCAGTTGATAATTATAACACTGTAATTTATTATTTGGTGAACATGCAGAATAAAAAAGATAGTAGATTTTTATTTCAGTGATGTACAAATGTGTATACAAGAACTGGAAGGGAATACACTAAAATTAAATTAGTTACATTTGTGGACTGATGGCTGATTCTTTTTTTAATGAATCACCTTTGCTTTTATCCTGGGGCTTTGTGCATTCTTCATGCTTTTAGGCAGGCATTCACTCAGCAGACATTTACTGGATGCCTGCTAGTGTCAGGCACAGCTGGGGAATTAGTGGTGCCTGCCCTCAAAGAGTTTCAGTAGAAGGAA
Source organism: Tolypeutes matacus (assembly GCA_026826555.1). Classification (NCBI taxonomy): domain Eukaryota; kingdom Metazoa; phylum Chordata; class Mammalia; order Cingulata; family Chlamyphoridae; genus Tolypeutes; species Tolypeutes matacus. The sequence continues at coordinate 2,225,252 of JAKSZT010000380.1, read as the reverse complement.
AGAAATTGCCTGGGAGCAGGATGGGCTGGGTATAGCTCAGCCAAAGAAGATTTGAAAGTCTTAGAGTACATTCATTGCTGTAGCTGGTGACTCTGTGAAACAGAGACAGGGAAGCTATTTTTGTCCCAGATTCATTAATAGAAGCTAGGCCAGACCTTTGCTTGAATAGACCGAATATCTACTGTTCCAACTATTTTCAAGTTATACTAAAGATCGACAACATGTGGCTATGTATACTTTTGCTGGGGTGTGAATCTGACCTTTCGGATTGCCAAGGGGCCTGGCTGCCATCCTCACCACTACATCTCAATTGGGCTTGTGGCCCTGCACTCTTCACTGAGTTTGCAGTACTTTTTCTTTGGGAAGAATGACCCCCAGATGAAAGCGAGCTACTAGTACTAGTGAAGAGAGTGTAAGACAGTCCTTAGCCAAAAAATAAGAGGTGTTGGAAAAATTGAGGCTTGAAATGTTGAATTCAGGCATGGCTCGGGGTTTGCCCAATATATAAACAAGAAAAAGCAAGTGTTGCCCAAGCCAGAATTTATATTTTTTAATAGCTTTATGTGTGACTCTGGTCCTGTAGTTTTATTTTTAAGAGTTGGAAAGGGACATTTATATTTGAGGTGAAACTTTGCCACAGTTTGTGAAGGAATACACATACGGGGACTTGCGAAGATCCTAAGACTTGTCAGGGGCTCCCACATTTACAACGGCCTCAGTTTTAGTCCTTCTGTCATTTTCTCTAAATAAGCAAAGCTTCAAAAAATCAAAGTGTCTGACCTTCTTCTACCTCTGAGAGGCTCTGATATTAGTCAGTGGAAAGAAGGTGTCTTCCCTGTCCTGTTAGCCAGGATGGACGCTGTCAGCAAATAAGGATGGGAAAAATTAAATATATGTCAAGGTTGAACCTGCTTTCTTTTCCAGGCTGCGTTATTCCCTCGGCACCCATTTTGGGCTGTATGTGCTTGTCTTTCTTCCCCCTCTAGATTGTAGTCTCTTTATTGAATCATAAAGTGAGCACCAGAGGCGTTAAGTGAGCCACTCAAGGTCACTGGGGCAGTGAGCAGCTGCGTGGCGGCGAGAGTCAGAGTTCTCTTCAGCCTGCACAGTCGTCGGCTGCACTATCTGGGGAATCCTGGTGTAGAGTCGCTGCCGCCTTTCTTTTTATGCCTCTCAAGGGACAGCCGTATCCTCTGTAGCACCTTTGGAAACAGATGTCCCCACTGGTTACTTAATGAATGTGCCCTTCCCCACAATATTATATGGCCTTACATTTTCAAAGTAACATTGATAATGCATGGACTTCAGGCACGTGGCACTGATTTTTCTATTGGCTTGATCAAAGAACTCTCATCCCTTCTTTCCCCTAAACCCATGTCTTGTTCCATCTCTATGTCTCCCAGTGTCTTTTAGTGAAAAGATTATGAGCTTGCCCACTGGATTAGTAAGAAATGAAGAGATTGATAATGTACAGTGCTGGTTTAGCTGTGAGGGAACAGGCCACGCTTTACCGCTGGCGAGGGTAGGTCAATGCAACCTGTTTTGAAGGGCAGTATTAACATCTTAGTGTACTTCCTTTGAGAACTGAATTCTACTTCTAGGCGTCTGTTCTAGAGAAATACTCACACCTCACAAAGAAGCACATACAGGAGTGTACACTGCGGTTGGAAATCACCGGAATGCCCAGCCACAGGGAAATCACTCACTAGGCCAATAATGCTTGTTTGGGATGCTGTGAAGCATTGGCCCAAATGAGGGCTCAACAAGGTGGACCCAAACCTGGAAAGATCTCCAACACATATGGTTTGGTGACAAGAAGCAAGCTACTCAGTGATGACGTGTGCTGACTGGAACTTACGAGGCAGAAGCATCTTGTGAAGCGGGGAGAGCACGGGAAGGAACACGTGTGCCACGATGCCTCATGTGGCCCTCTGTGGAGGGGACTGGGAGGGGGCGGGGGCTCTCTTTTTTTTTTTATGTGGATGGACTGAAGTTTATTTAACCACTCACTCTCTTGGGGAACACTGGGGCTTTCCAGCCTTTCTGTTTCAAACAATGCTGCCATAAATACTGTTGCACAGATGTCTTTATGCACCTGTGCAGGTATATCTGGGAGATAAACCCCACAGAAATAGAATTGTTGAGTCAAAAGAGAGCTCCTTTGGTAATTTGAGAGAGATCACAAAATTTCCCTCCACAGGACTCCCATGAGTAACGTAGAAATATGCCTGCTTTTATATTATTGTTATTATTATGGTTGAGGTAAAAGTCACATATTATAATATTAATCTTATTTTAAACTATATGATCCAGTGGCATTTTGTTCATTTACAGTGTTGGGCAGGTGGAGATTTTTGCTTTGTCTGTGATGTTTGAAAGCAGTTGACAATGAGAATGCATTTGCGTGTGCCTTAACTAAAAAATGAAAATAAAAATAAAAGAACATGAGCTTCAGAATCTGACAGCTCTGGGCCTAGACCCAGGGCTGCGCTTTTAGTAGTTGTGTGGCCTCAGTGAGTTACTTATTCCATGTGAGGCCAAGTTCCCTCATCTCGGAAATGGAGAAAAGAGAACTTACATTATGGGACTAACGAGAAGATGAGATGCACTAATGTAGGAAAAGCAGCTGGCTCGTCATAGCAGGAAATACTAGTTCCCTTCTCCCACATGCACTCTGGCAGCAGTACACTCCCAGGCTCTGGCCTCAGCAGCACAGGTTCAAATCCCAGCTCCCCGCTTTTCTCTGTGTGATCTTACACAAGTTCCTCAACCTTTTTGAACATCAGTTTCCTCACATGTGATATGGAGCCAATAGGGTGTGGTGAGGACTAAATAAGATAATACATGTAAAGTGCTCAAAATGATGCTGACTCCCCTGTAAATACTCATGAAAGGGGTGATTAGGAATTTTGCCAGGCCCTGGCATAGTGCCTGGAGCCCAGAGGCTGAGGGTCCCGATGAAGCTGAAACACCTGCTTCTCTCTGATCCCTGTCCCAGGGCCATTGGTGCCAACCCGCTCTACTGTGACTGCCACCTCCGCTGGCTGTCCGGCTGGGTGAAGACAGGCTACAAAGAGCCAGGCATCGCCCGCTGCTCTGGGCCCCCAGACATGGAGGGCAAGCTGCTCCTCACCACACCCGCCAAGAAGTTTGAATGCCAAGGTGAGCCTAGAAGCATGAGAGAGGGGCTGGGGGTTCCTGGTTGCATCCCCACCTCCCCCCGCTGGGGCGCCTACAGGGCCTGTCCAACCCTGACCAGGTCTGGCACTTGCACCTGTGTCCCCGCTTGACCAGCTGGGTGAAGGGTCACGTGGCAGGAATAAAGCACCTGCTGTTTCAGATGACTGCCTTCCCACCCTGACACATAAAGAACAACAACAAAGCCAGGCAGGAAACCTCAGGCCAAGAGAGCTTTCATCCCTCCCCATGGTTACGTCAGGAAAATAAAAATGGCAGCAGTGTTTCTGGAAGCTCTGAGCCTCCAAGCATCGCAGGCACTCAGGCCTCCCCTGGTAGACGCTGTGCTCAGCAATTTGCTTAAAACCCATCCCAGCCCCTGGTGGGGCCGCTGGACTCAGCCGCCACTCTGACATTTGCAGAACGCGGGGCTTGAATGCGACAGGAAGCTCGTCCCAGCCTTTTCTCTGCAGGCTCCTCACCTTGGGCATCTCAGGGATGGAAGGATTGATTGACAGCTCAAGCCCGGGAAGCCCTCCTGAGCAGAGAGGCCCTGAGGGGCTGCCTCTGCCCAGTTTTGTGTGCAGAGGGGCAGCCGGGGAATGGCACCTGAGGCTCTGGGGCTCGGCCCCTGCCCTCCTCAAGCATCCAAACCCCTTGTGGAGATGAAACTTGCCCACAGGTTAACAAGGAGGCCCCAGGCCACCCGGTGTGCAGGTGCCATCCTGGCTCAGACGGGGCCTGATGTGTGGCTTGGAGGTTGGGAGCAGCCACTTCGTGCTTAACCATTTGCCAGCATTTATTTAATGGGGGTGGGACTGGTGGGAAGAGATTTTTCTTTTTTAACTTTTTACTGACATAAAACACACATACAGGAAAGTACACAAATCATAAGTGAATGGCTCGCTGAAGTTTTACAAACCGAAGGCACCCACAAAACCATCACCTGGATCAAGAAACAACCCCACTGCACCCAGCTACCTCCTCAGGCCCCCTTCCAGGCACTACTGAAAAGCGTTTTTATTTCCGTTCATGCTCATGCCTCTTTCGGCAGAACTGATACTTCCCCTCTTCTGGAAGGAGTCTATGTGGAAACCTGAGTTAACTGGGCCGCCTTCCTGTTTACTCTGTGAGGTCTTGATGCCCCTACAGGTAGCTTGACTGCCCACTCCTCTGCCCCTGAGTTCAGGGAGAGAGCCCCGGAGGGGCTGGAGAAGGTCTCTGGGGCCCTTCCCGTTCCGTCCAAGGCAAACGGACCTTTCCTGGGCGTGGGCTCCCGGCAGAGCCAAGCTTGCCTGCTCCCGCCACTCTCTAGGCTGCGGCCTTCTCTGCTGAGGTGGCCACCTCTGTTTAACCTGGCGTGGCGGGCGTCAAGGCTGGGGTGATTGCCTCAGAAAGGTGAGAGCAGAGAGAGAATGCCATGGCAGACGGCGCAGGCCACTCTCTGACAGTGCTGCCCCAGTGCCTGTGTGCAGAGGCTTGCTGTGCGTCAGCGCCTGCTACCACTTCTGCAGATTCGCTCCTTAGTCCTTACAGCGCTGGGAGGTGGGGGCTCTTATTAGCCTAGTTTTATCGAGGAGGGCTCAGAGGCTGGAGAAGTGGACTATGGAAGGAGGGCATGAGCAGGGTCCAGAGGAAATCTGGGAAGGGTGAACATCTCCTCGGTGAGGGAGCTTCCCCAAACCCCCGTGTGCAGGGTGGGGGTTCTCAGGGGCCAGGGCTCTGTGCCTGGCTGCCTCCCTGTGCTAACACCCTCCCCTTTGCCGCAGGTCCCCCCACGCTGGCCGTCCAGGCCAAGTGTGATCCCTGCTTGTCCAGCCCGTGCCAGAACCAGGGCACCTGCCACAACCACCCTGTTGAGGTGTACAGGTGCACCTGCCCCAGGGGCCATCAGGTGAGTGGAGGCTGAGGGCTGCCAGGAGGTGCCCCCCACCGTGGGCACTGCCAGGCAGGGCCAGGGCAGGGCTGGGTCTGTCTTGCTCTTCACTCTGTCTCAGTGCCCAGAGGAGTGTCTGGCTTAGACCTAACTTGAATGAATGAATGTACCACCGGGTGACTCCTAGGACAGGGGGGCCAAGCCTGCTGAGGGGCTGGCTGTCTCTGTTGGCTCCCACTGGTCCCTGGGTCTCCCTGGGGTCCCTTTCGCTGACTTTTGTCCCCAGGGCCGAGACTGCGAGGTGTCCCTGGACAGCTGTTCCAGTGGCCCCTGTGAGAACGGTGGAACCTGCCTCACTCAGGAGGGCGAGGATGCCAGCTTCACGTGAGTCGCCCGTCAGGGCAGGGGCCTGGTGGGCAGGGATCCGCCTGGATGCCCCAGGTCCCCCTGGGCTCTGGGAGGGGATGGGGCCAGGCTCAGGGGAGCAGGGACTGACTCCAAACCACAGCCAGAGGGTCCTCTAAGCCCACCCAGACCAGCACCGTCATTTTCCAGGTGAAGCAAAAGCAGAAAGACATTAGGTGACTGCCCGCATCACAGTCAGATTGGGCCTCGTCTGCTGACTCCTGTCCAGGCCCTTTCCCTGCTCTTGCCAGGTGCTAGGAGTCTCCTTTCCATGCCCTGGGAATCCCTGGCCAGGGGCATATTCAGTGGCGGTGCCAAGGAGCAGTTTGTGGGCATTTTAAACCCTTGCAAACTCCCTTAACCTTCCCAGAGCCCCAACCTAAGTCAAGCAGGGTTGTACTTGGTATGCCAACGCTGCTCAGGGCACAGGGCCCTTGGTCAGCCCCCTCCTCTTGGGCTGCCACCCTGAGCCCCGGAGACAGAAGCTGGGGCTGCACCATGTGGGCAAGTCCTGCCCAAGATGGGAGCCAAGTCTTGGCACTACCTCTGGCGCCCTCCTGTCCATCTCCCGAGTCACAGTAGTCACTGGTAGGGAGGGGACAGCCAACCTCCGCTGCATGATAAAGGGGCTGGCCTAATTATCTCTTAAGTCCTTCCTGGCTGGCATCACCATCCAAGCCCTTCTCTGGACCCTGCTTTCCCAGTTCTCCCCAATGTGCCCCACCATCACAGAGCTCTCCCGGACCCAGAAGAGACATCGTATCTAGTGGCTGAAAATAAATTGTCAGCAGGGAGAGAACAAATTGGCTCTTCAGAAAATGATGTTGAATCTACCTGCAGAAATGGCCAAACTTGTCTCTGCAAACCCAAATTACCAGATGTAAAAAATAAAGCACTAAATGGCCTCTCTACCCTTTGTTGCCTTGGAAACTCGCCTCCTCACAGTGGTCTCAGTTCATCCTCTGGGCTTTGGCGAGCGGCTCCATCAAAGCTTTTCTCCCTTCCCATTCCGTAGACTCTTCAGCTGTGGGGAGTGGAGGGCTGAGTGGAACCCCTGGCACCTCCCCCTCCAGAAGAGCAGGGAAGCAGCTGGGCCAGATGCGGGAGCCCCCTCACACCTGGAAGCCTTCCAGGCTGAGGATCCTTAAGTGGGCCCTCTTGGTTGGAAAGGGGGGTGCATCCCTGAGCTCCCCATCAACTCTGGGGCTTACAAGAACCTCAGGAGTGGCCTGGGGAGGGCCCTGGAAGGCAAAAGCCTGTGGTAGCTGATCCACTTGGCAGTCTTCTTCTGCCACACCCACTGCAGAGTGCGGTACCTGTGGGTGGTAGACCTAACCTTGGAGGAGAGGCCGCACTCCTAGAGGGCAGGGCAGGCGTCTTCTCTCCATGGGCCCAGGAAGCAGACTATAAGGTAGGGGGAGCAATCTCCTGACCTCAAACCACACAAAGATGACTTAGAAATAGGGGGTCACTGAGGGCAGTAATAACTGCCCATTGGGAGGAACCTCCTAGAATCCACCACCCCCCCTTTCTACCTTATAGATTAGGAAATAAGAGCCCACTTGCTGGGGACACCCTCTCCCCCCCCCCAGGATCCAGGGGCACCTCCTGGGACCCCAGTGGGAGCAGCCCTAGAGTGGGACACTGCCTCATGCTTCTCTCCACCCCCACAGGGGGCCGCTGTCCCCATCTCCTCTGCTGTCCCCAGACGTGCCTGCTCCCACTGCCCTGCCCCCAACTCCAGCCAGAGGGAGTTAATGAAATGCAAAGCTGAGCCTGTCACCTCCAGCTTAAAACCCCTCTGCTGTCCTCAGCCTTCAGGAAAGGGAAGGCAATGCCAGCGCATGCCCTGCCAAAGCAGCCGCAGACGTTTTTGCTCACAGAGCCACCAAAGTTTTTAAAAAACTCTATCCCTCCTCCTACTTTTAAAAATTGACACCTAAAAGTTTTCATTGCAAGTTGTAATTTCCAGGATATTGTAAATATTATTAACATTTAAAAATAAAACTGTCGTTCTTTTGAATGTCTCCAGTGGAATCTAAATAGCATGATAAGCAGATACCGTTTACAATTATGTGAACAAGCTCCTCTTTTACGGTTAAAATGAGATGGGGCTCTTTTTGGTTTTCCTTTTTTCAATTGGTTTGTGTCCATGGATGAAGCATACAGCCTACCCTTTTTTAAAAAATATAGACATAAATGCTGAGAAAGTTTGTTCGCATAAATAAACCAATGGGATTAGAAGGAGTTTTATTATAGCCACGTCACTCAATGTTTTGAAATCCTTCTGAGTTTATAGGCCAAAAAAACCCAGTGACTGTCATCCAAAATTATTTTTAACACTCTGTCAGCTGACAACCCCGTGAGGTCCTCCTGCAATTATTTTTAATGCTCAGAACTGTAAACCTTCTGACTTGCAAACTCATTTGTCCATTCACTTTCTTAACTTCACGATTCCTAACTGTCCCTTTATTTGGTGCCTGAGGATTTTAGGTCCCAAGGCATGTCCCATGTGGAACTTGGGCTGGGTGAGTGGTGCCCTTTTCTGGACTTCTGGGACCATCATGTAGAACTTGAAGATCTGGAAATGAATAATCTGCCCCCCACCCCTCCCCAGGGGAAGGTGCACCCCGGTTTGCAGGTCACTGATCTCCAGGCCGCTGACCTCTTGGCTCCTGAAGTCTGTGCTTCTGAAACCTGCCCTATGCGCATGAGCACGTCGCTGAGGACTGGCTGTTGGACTCCCTGTGCCAGCCTTTTGCACCCTTTTCTGCCTGAACTGCCTTCTCTCCCCTTCCTGCTCCCTGTCAGGGTCCTTGCTTACCTCATCACTTCCTCCAGGAAGCCTGCCCTGAGCACTTCCCACCAAGGAGGAGTGAGGTGTCCCCTGCCCCACTTCCGGCTTTACTGCTTACACCCCCGTGCTGTCACCACCTGCTTCTCTAGTCTCCTGTTTCCTCATTGTCTCCCCTACCGGTCTTGTTCACCTTTAAGCCCTGGGCCTGGCCGAGAGCCGATCAATGATACTATTGACCAAGGCCACAGCTTTCTGCCTCTGCCCCAGGAAGGCTGCCACCCCAGCTGTGGGGTCACCAACTATACCCTCCACCCCCACAGGTGCTCCTGTCCCACCGGCTTTGAGGGACCAACCTGTGGGGTGAACACGGACAACTGTGTGGAGCATGCATGTGCCAATGGGGGCATCTGTGTAGATGGCGTGGGCAACTACACCTGCCAGTGCCCCCCGCAGTATGTGGGTAAGCATGGCATCTGGAGGAGGTGAGGGTGGAAGGGCTGGGGCCCCTGGCTCAGTGTCTGCAGAAGGTTCCTGCTGGGCCTGGCACCTGGCAGGGCAGCTTCTGTCCTGCCTCTTGCTCGTTCTCTCCCCAGGAAGGGCCTGTGAGCAGCTGGTGGACTTCTGCTCCCTGGACTTGAACCCATGCCAGCACGAGGCCCAGTGCCTGGGCACCCCGGAAGGGCCCAGGTCAGTGCTCCCTGTTTCCAGGGCCAGGGAAGGAGCACAGGGTTCCCGTCTGAGCTCTGCCAGCCCCCTCTCCCTACCTGTGTCCTCCCCCATCAAGTGAGTTTAACTTCAGCCTACAGGGTTCCTGGAGTTAGCAGCTGTGCAGCCAGACCTGGGTCTGTGGCTCACTGGCTGCATGAACCTTGGCAGATCACTTGGTCGCTTTGAGCCTCGATTTTCTCATCTGTAAACTGGGCGCAACAGTAGCTTCGTCCCAGGACAGTTGTAAGGATTAGATGAGATAATGTAGGGAAAGCACTGAATCCATGTTTCATATCTGATAAATGCTCCATAAACAGCTATATCTTCCAGAGCCACAATCTCTTACCCCAATTACAAAATCCACAAAGCTCTGAAAACCAAAAGCCCATTTGAAAGAAAAATCCAATGACCTGATCATATTTGGTAATAAAAGCTGGCCTGCACTGACTTGAGGCTATTTACAGTTTTTATTCGTCCCACGAAGTTTGACTATTTGTAGATTTTGCTACAGAAATACAAACATGCTTGATTATGGAGCTGCCCCAGAGACCACTGGCATGTTACATAATATATGGTTATATGTGCCCTGTATTACCTTCCCAAAATCCAAAAAATTCTGAAACTCCAATGCTTTCAGGTCCCAAGAGGTTTGGATAAGGGATCACTGAACTTTATCATCATAACTGCTGTCACTGGCATATGTAGAAGTGCTTTGTCACCTGAAGATTGCTGCATGATGTTCATGGGTTTCAAAAATGTTGCCCCATCTGCAGTTTTTAAAATATAATCTTATTTCTAGGACATCCCATTCCACTGGTCAGTGCAGCATGGGGTGGGGGTGGGGGGGCGGAGGAGGGGGGCAGGGCAGAGCTCCCTGGGCCACTTGAGCCAAGGTTGGGGACAGAATCCCCCAGGGAGCCATGGGCTAGCTGGAGCCGCCTGAGGCCCTTGGAGAGGAGCGAGAATGTCCTCCCATGATAGGAGATTACTGGGGCCTCGTTCTTCCGACGATGATGGGCAGCTGCTCTCCCGTGTGAGCGGGTGGGGGGTGTGGGTAGGAAGGGTTGGCACTGCCGACCACACCGCAGAGGTGGAGCTGGGTGCTGTACCCTGCCCCCTTCTGGGAGGAGCTGGATCTTGGAAGGTAGAAAAAAGCAGGACTGCACACGGTCCAGTTTGGAACTGCCGGTATAGTCCCTCACTCCTCCGAGCACCTACTCTGTGCTGGGTCCTGGACCTGGGGCTGCAGGCACACAATGGGTATACAGTTCAGGTTCTCTCACCTTCCTGTCTTGGTGCTGACAGACACTTAGCTGTGCTGGCAACATCCCTGGAACCCAGCAAGTATTCAACATACATTTATTGAATGAATGAATGAAGGAAAACCAAATGAATGAGTGGGTGGGGATCTTAAGTGATGGTAGCGTTTTTCAGACTCTGGCTCAAGACCCATTAGTGGATTGTTGATTAATTGGGTGAGTCAAGATGAACATTAAAAAATGACACTGAAGAGGAAATTTCACAGAGCATCATGTCATTTTATGCAGTAAGGATAAGTATTGTTGCAGGAAACCTCAGTTCCAGGGGTGTGTGTGCATACTAGATTGACAGGTATTTCTTACGGCTGAGAAACGCTGGGCTGGTGATCAGTGAAAAACCCAGGCGAGGGCAGCTTTATGCCAGGCCGCGTGGCCGGGCCGTGCGTAGGCAGTGCAGTGTTGGGGCGGGTTGCTGCTGAGGAGGCCTGACCCCAAGGTGGGCTTGATGTGGGAGAGGGCTGGAGGTTTTCCAGGACAGGGCGCATCTTCCAGGGCCGTGACCGAGAAGGGTGGAGGAGCGGGTACCTTTTTTGATAGGCAAATAGTTGGCCAAATGGATTTTGGGGGGAGCAGTGAGGCACTGGGAGGCTGGGGGCTGCCTGGACCCTAGCTCTCTGGGGGGCCTAGGGGCTGGGCAAGGAGGTGGTGGAGAGGCTGGGGGAAGAGGGATGCACGAGTCCCATGTGACTCAGAGCCGTGTGTTAGGGATCCTGGGAGAACAGAGGCTGGAGCAGGGGAGCAGCTGGGCAGGCTGGGAAGGGACTGAAATTTGGCCTTGGATGTGCTGTTGGCAGTGAGGGTGGGTCCTCGGTGACAAGATTTCCATCTCCTCCTGCTGCTGGGCATCCACCCACACGGCCCAGGGCCCCACCCCAAGTCCATGCAAGCTCTCCTCTCTCATTAGGACAGGTTCCCAGGATGGGCTGAGGAAGCTTCATATCCAGGGTTCTGCGTGGCCTCCTGGGGGTCTCCTTGGGGTCTCTGTCACATGCACAGCCCCTGGGCCCCACAAGCCGTGAGGGCCCTGGGCCCCAGCATCCTCTCCTGGCTGAGCTCCAGGCGGAGTGTGCAGCTGCCCACCCACCCACCCCTGCCACCCCCAGGTGTGAGTGCGCACCAGGTTACACGGGCGACAACTGCAGTGAGAACCAGGATGACTGCAGGGATCACCGTTGCCAGAATGGGGCCCAGTGCGTGGACGAGGTCAACAGCTACTCTTGCCTCTGTGCCGAGGGCTACAGGTGAGTGGCCCCTGCCCGCGCCACGAGTGACTCCTTGCTGGCTCTCAGCGGCTTGCAGGAGCCACCAGGCACTACCGGGGAGGGGTCGCAGAGCCTGGGGGTTGGATCCTGGGGTTTTAACCATGGCTCTGCCAATCACCAGCTGTGTGGCCCTGGGAAAGTTCTTTAACCACTCAGAGCATAGACAGAGGGTCACTAACCTGTTTGGGGGAGGGGGTGGGAGTTGGGTACAGATTACTGGCCAGTGCCCCATCACTTACTTGCCCAGACAGTTATCAGAAGACACGGGCAAGTGGAGGGCCTGCTCGTCCACCCCTCAGAGGTCATTTACCATCCCATCTTGGTTCCCCTGGGAGGTTGGGGAGGACGCCTGCCCTCCTTCTGGCCATCACCCCCACATGCCCTGCTTGTGTATTAAAAAACAAAACAAAACAGCTTTATTGAGATATAAGTCACATGCCATACAATCCACCCATTTAAAGCGTACAGTTCAGTGGCATTTAGTATAGTCACAGACCTGTGCACCCCTCACCACAGTCAATTTTAGAGCATTTTCATTACCCCCAAAAGAAACTCCATACCTCTGAGCCATCACCCCTCAATACCCCCATACCACCAACCCTAGGCAACCACTAATCTCCTTTCCTTCTCTGTGGATTTGCCGCTTCTGGATACCTCATACAGTATGTGGTCCTCTGTGACAGTGTCTTTCACTGAGCATAATGTTTTCAAGATTCACCCAGGTAGCATATGTCAGCATATCATTTTTTAAAAATTGTAGTATATCTAATATAAAATTTGCCATTTTAACCATTTTTAAGTATATACTTCAGTGAGTACTATATTTCCTTCAATTGCCAAATAATGCTCCATTGTATGGATATACCACATTTTATTTATCCATTTATGAGATGATGGGCATTTGGGTTAGTTCCACTTTTTGGCCATTATGAATAATGCTGCTTTGAGTATTCATGTGCAGGTTTTTGTGTGGATGTATGTTTTATGTTCTCTTTAGGAGTAGAATTGCTGAGTCATATGGTAACTCTAAGTTTAACATTTTGAGGAACTGTCCAACTGTTTTCCAAAGCAACTGTGACATTTTACATCCCCACCAGCAATATATGAAGGTTCTGACTTCTCCCCATACTCACCCACATTTGTTATCTTTCTTTTTTATTACACCCATCCTCGGAGAGTGTGAAGTGGTATCACTGTGGTTTTGATTTGCATTTCCCTGATGGCTGATGATGTTGAGCATTTTTTCATGAGCTTATTGACCATTTGTATAGCTTCTTTGGAGAAATGTCTACTTAAGTCCTTCATCTGTCTTTTAATTGCATTATTTGCTTTTTATTACTGAGTTATAATAATTCTTTATATACTCTAGATACAAGTCCCTTATCAGATACATAATTTTCACACATTTTCTTCAGCAGACCCTAACAAGGAACCAAAGTGAACACAATAATTCACACAAAAACGTTAGGTCACGGTGTAGCCTGTCATTCAGTGGGTTGTCTTCTTGCTTTGTTGAAGGTATTGTTTGCAGCACATTTTACATTTTGATGGAGTCCAATTTATCTATTTTTCTTTTGTCATTTTTGCTTTTGGTGTCATATCTAAGAAACCACTGCCTAATCCAATGTCATGAAGAATTACACCTATGTTTTCTTCTAAGATTTTTATACTTTTAGCTCTTACATTTAGGGTTTTGGTCCATTTTGAGTTAATTTTTGTTTATGGTTTGAGGTAGGGGTCCAAAATGATCTTATAGCTTACAATCTTTCTGAACTCATTTATTATTTTTAACAGTCTTTTAGTGGATTTCTTAGGATTTTCTATATCCAAGATCATGTCATCTGCAAATAGAGATAGTGGTGCTTATTTTCTTATCTGGATGCCTTTTATTTCATTTTCTTACCTAGTTTCTCTGGCTAGAACCTCCAATTCAGTATTTAATAGAAGTGACAAGAGCAGACATCCTTATCTTGTACCTGATCTTGGGGCAGGGGAAGCATTCAGTCTTTTACCATTAGGTACAATGTTAACTGTATTTTGGTAGATGCCCTTTATTGGGTTGATGAAGTTCACTTCTATTTCTAGTTTGTTGAGTGTTTTTATCAGGAAGGGGTGTTGAATTTTTCAAGTACTTTTTTTCTGAGTCTATTGAGACGATTATGAGGTTTTTGTCTTTATTCCATCGATGTGGTATATTACTGTGATGGTTAATTTCATGTATCAAGTTGGCTAGGTCATGCTGCCCAGTTGTTTGGTTAAGGAAGCACTGGCCTGATTGCTACTATGAGAGTTTTTTGTGGATTTAAATCATTAGTTAGTTGATTGCATCCTTGGCTGATTACATCTATAATCAACAAAGGAGATTGCCTTCAGGTAGCATAGAAGTTTCATCCAATCAGTTGAAGGCCTTAAAAGGAGAACTGATGATTTCAGCAGCAGCAGAAGGAAGAATTTCTGTCTCTACTTCAGGCAGCCAGCTTCTCCTGGAGAATTCATTGAAACCTTCATCAAAGTTTCCACTTGCGGCCTATCCTATGAAATTCATACTTGCCAAACCCCACGGTCGTGTGAGCCAATTCCCATAGCAAATCACTTAATATTTATATGTATGTACGTCAGTTCTATTTTTCTGGAGAACCCTGACTAATACAAATATATTGACTGATTTTTGGATGTTAAACCAATCTTGCATTCCTTGGATAAATCCCATTTGGTCATGGTATATAATCATTTTTATAAATTACTGGATTGATTTGCTGGTATCTTGCTGAGGATTTTTTCATCTATTCCCATAAAATATTAATCTGTAATTTTCTTTTCTTGCTATGTCTTTGTCTGGTTTTGGTATCAGGATAATACTGGCCTTATAAAATACATTTGGAAATGTTCCCTCCTCTTCTATTTTTGGGAAGAATTTATGAAGAATTAGTATTTATTCTTTAAATGTTTGGTAGAATTCACCAGCAAAGCCATATGGTTATGGGTTTTCAGTTGTGGGAAATTTTTTGATTATTAATTTGATCTCTTTACTTGTTTCGGGTCTACGCAGATTTTCTATTTTCCTGGATCAGTTTTAGTAATTTGTGTCTTCCTAGAAATTTGTACATTTCATCCATGCTATCTAATTTGTTGGCATACAGTTGTTCATAGTATTTCCTTTTAATTCTTTTTATTTCTGTGAGGCCGGTAGTAATGTCTCTTCTTTTATTTCTGATGTTAGAAGTTTGAGTCTTCTTTCTTTCTGCTTATGTCTTAAGTTTCAGTTTTCTTTTCTGTAAAATGAGTGCAGGAAAACCTGCCTTGTAGAGTTATTGACAGGAGCAGTAAGTGCTTCTCAAACTTTAATGTATACCTGAACCGCCTGGGATCTTGTTAAAAGCGGATTTGTATTTAGTAGGTTTTCCATTTCTGACAAGTGCCAGGTGATGCCAATGCTGCTGGCCCAGGGGCCACACTAGTTTCTTACCTTGTTTCTCAATATCGGTCTGGATCACAGTTCTCTTGGGAAAGGGGTTCATTAGAAGCATCTTCTCTCACTTTAAGGATCCATTTTCCCAAGATGTTCAGTGATTTCCTCTCCAGATGTGGGAGGGGGACATCCCCTTCCCTTTGGCCCTGCCCTCTGACTTCTTTCCTCTCCCTCTCAGTGGACAGCTCTGTGAGATCCCTCCCCGCCTGCCTGCCTCCAGGAGCCCCTGCGAGGAGACTGAGTGCCAGAATGGGGCCAACTGTGTGGACCAGGGCAGCCGGCCCGTGTGCCAGTGCCTTCCGGGCTTTGGCGGCCCTGAGTGTGAGAAGTTGCTCAGTGTTAACTTCGTGGACCGGGATACTTACCTGCAGTTCACTGACCTACAGAACTGGCCACGGGCCAACATCACACTGCAGGTGCGTGTCCAGGGCGCCTGGTCACAGAGGAGAGTCAGGGGGCAGGGGACCCTAGCCTCCAGCCAGAGCATCAGGATGCATCCCTGCCCAGGAGAAATGGAAGGGCCCTTTCTTAGTCAAGACTCTGGCTGTGAGTGTCAGAATCTCAGCTTGAACAAGTTTAAGCACAGTTAGAAACTAATCTCAGAGACGAGCATGCGTGGCGGTGGCCTCACGACTAGATCCAGGAAACCAAACTTGCTAGGACCTCTCCTACCATCTCTTGTCTCAACCACTCCTCAGCTTCAGCCTCCAACGCTGCAGAAAGACTTTGTCCCTGTGGCTAAAACACGGCTAGAATTAGCTCTGGGCTTATATCTTTAACCCTAAATCCCTCAAATTCTCCTTTTTCACATCTTGAATTTCATCTCAGAACATCATCATGTTGAGGAGGAAAAAAAGCAAGTCCCATTTCAACAGAATTGATGATATATATATATATATATATATATATATATATATATATGTAGCTAAATATTTCTTGGGAAAGCAGAGAAGAGTGGATTACGTTGTATATCATCTGGTAAAAAAATTAAATCCCTCTTTTAGACATGTCCCTCTTTTCCCAAAATTCCATTCCCTATCACAAATGCCACATCTTCTCTCTTTTCTTTTCTCCTCTCCTTCCCTCCTTCCTTCTTCTCAGAACCCTTCAGCCCTCAAACATGCTCACTCTGTCCTCCTCCCCCACATCACCTCTCCAAAATCCTGTCTACTTACATTGTCCACAACGCAAGACTGCAGCTAGCCTAACTCAATAAATGAAATAGAACTCACCAAACCCCTAGCCAACCACTGCCTCAGGCACATCCTTAGAGAATCTCAGTTTATCCCCACATTCCTACCCTCAACAAGGTTCCATCACCAGAGATTGAAAGGGGGTCTTCCTGGCCAGCTCTAGTTGGACAGCAATCCCAGGGAGGGGCTCTGGCCCGGCTTCAGTCTTATGCCCATCCCTGAACCAATCACTGAGTCCAGGGAGATGGGGCACTTTCGTCCAGCCTGGGCCAATCTATAGACCAGAGGGTCAAAGTCTTTACCAAAAGAAAGGGGGAGGGGAAATGGGCAGAGGGACGAGGCAGGGAGAAAAAAAAAAAAAAGACCATGGCTCCTCCAGCATCTTAGAGGAATCTTCCTTACAAGACAAAACCCCCCTTTTGCTTGCATGGCTGCAATGACAAAACACTACCTCCTGAGTGGCTCCTTCCAGATTTGGGCAGTTCTGGCCCTTAGCTATCCTGAACTTGTCTTCTCTGAGGTTCCCACCCTGGCCCCAGGGCTTCTCCTTAAGGCCCACAGAACATGGCTACCCCACTCTGTGAGACAGAATTCCCATTCTAACTTTTCTTCTCTGGGCAAATCAACTCAGGTCTCCTACCTTCTCCTCCTGGCACACTGTTTCCAGGCCTCAGCTGGCTCGTCTGCCATCCCCTGCCTGGCACTGGTCAGACTGGCAGGGGGCTGGAGAGCATACAGTGCTGGGGAGGCTGGTCAACTGAGGGAGGACATAGCACTTCTCTTCCAAACTTGGGTCCCCCATCTGCCCCAACTCCACTGCACGGCTGCTGGGTGGGGTGGCGTGGGGTAGAGTGGGAGAGAGAGTGCTGTTGCCCATCAGGTCTCCACGGCTGAGGACAATGGGATCCTGCTGTACAACGGGGACAATGACCACATTGCAGTTGAGCTGTACCAGGGCCATGTGCGTGTCAGCTATGACCCGGGCAGCTACCCGAGCTCTGCTATCTACAGGTAGGTCTTTCTCATGCCAACAGCTGCCCTCGGGAGCTTGGGAACTGCCAGGGTGGGGTCTCCGGGACCAAGAGCAGGTGGTTATTGGTGCCACCAGAAACTTGGGCTGCCCAAGTGGAAAGAACACTGGAACCATCTAGTCCAGCCCCTGCTCTCTGAGGCTTCGGCGGTTGCCCTGACCTTCCCCATCCCATCTCTACCTCAGAGGGGAAGACTCCTTAATGGGAAGGGGAATTGATAAGTTGGAGACCCCTGCCCCAAACCTCTCAGCTTTCCCCAGGGAGCCCTGAGGAGGGGAGTAGGATTGACCTGACCATTGGCCACCGAGTCTCACAGTCCCCTGGTTTAGGGAAGCAGCTGCTGGACCCATGGCCTTTCAGGGGAAGCACCCAGGCAGGGCTGGCCAAAACTGAAGCCCATTCCCTGGGCCCATCCCCTGTCTTCTTCCAGTGCTGAGACAATCAACGATGGGCAGTTCCACACCGTTGAGCTGGTCACCTTTGACCAGATGGTGAATCTTTCCATTGATGGTGGCAGCCCCATGACCATGGACAACTTCGGCAAACACTACACACTCAACAGCGAGGCCCCCCTTTATGTGGGAGGTGAGAACCCTTCCCAGGTGGCCTCAGTGGCCCCTGTAACTGCAGGCCTATCCATCAGGTAGATGGTGACAGCCATCCCAGGGAAGGGCCTCTTCTCCCCTCTGGCCTGAGATTTGCCAGGAGAGCTGGTGCCCAGGGCACTGAACTATAGCAGGAAATGCCAAAGGAGTGGAGGAAGGTCTTAGTGAATGGCCAAGCTGTTGGTGGGTCTCCCCAGATCCTCAGGTTGACCCAGCAGGATGGGTGCCTGGGTTGGGCCTGAGGCCTGGCCTAAGGGTGGGCCTGGAACTTCCCTGGTTTACTTCCCCACATTTCCTTCTGGCTTTGGACCAATTGTTTGGGGTCCATCCCCAGAGGCCCAGAGCAGCTGCAAGAGACCCAGGCATGGGAGTTCCTGCACCGACTAGAGACCTTCTTGCCTGGCCCTACAGGCATTGCAGTCTACACGACCTCTGTCCACCACCCACAAACATTTCTAGGTCTGGATGAGGAGGCTTCCAGGTGTAGCAAGGCTTCTCAGTATTGTAGAGAGGCCTGCTGAGATTTCCAGGCAGATGGACAGACCCCTGGGTTCTACTGCCAGCTCTACTATTGACTAGTTGTACAACTCTGGGCAAGTCACTGAGAACCTGTCAAATGGGAATAGTGGTACCTACCTCAGAGGGCTGAGGGAAGTGGTAACCACAAAAGCAGGTGACAAAGTGCCATACACATGAATTCAAGGCCTTGGGTCCTTTGCTACAGTTAGGGTCTCTGGGAGATCTAAGCTGGTATCCCAGAGGGAAGGAAGGAGCCTTTTTCCCTTGAGCAGACCCTGGATGAGGCCAGCCAGACTTCAGGAACAGGGCACCAAAGCGTCCAATGCCAGCCTGGGGGCCCGTGTGCTGGCAGGCCTGGCACTCCTGAGCTCCGATCTCCAAGGAAGCAGCTTTTTCATTTCTTCCGGGAAGGGAGTTTGGGCCCTCAAAGGTAGCAAAGGACCTGGGCTCAGGATTGCAGAGACAGGAGGACAGAGGCCAAGGGTAAGAGTGGACACCTCAGAAGTGGGTACCAGGCCAGATGGTGAACCTCAATCTCAGCCCAGCTCTGCCCTGCCTCACCCCAGGGATGCCCGTGGACGTGAATTCGGCCACCTTCCGCCTGTGGCAGGTCCTCAATGGCACCAGCTTCCATGGTTGCATCCGAAACCTGTACATCAACAACGAGCTGCAGGACTTCACCAAGACGCAGATGAAGCCCGGTGTGGTGCCAGGGTGCGAGCCCTGCCGCAAGCTCTACTGCCTGCACGGCATTTGCCAGCCCAATGCCAGCCCGGGGCCCGTGTGCCACTGCGAGGCCGGCTGGGGGGGCCTGCACTGCGACCAGCCAGCCGATGGCCCCTGCCATGGTCACAAGTGAGCCTGGGAAGGGATAGGGGGACTCTCAGAGCCTGTCCACTGTCCCTTTCTTAAGAGGCATCACATGCACGCCCAAATTGGAACATAAGGCCTAACACAGGGTTTTATTATCTTTTTCTAGTTTTCAGTTTTTAGTAATAGGAAAAGTCCGTAGGGACAAACACACTGACACAATCGTACCCATTTGTTTAAATCTTGGGAGAAGAGTAAGTCCCATCAAGTCAAGACTGGGAGGTGTGGGGTACCCCCAGTATGGGCCTCGGATTGCTTCTGGCCTGGCTTCATGGTGCTTTCTCTCTGTCCCCTCCAGGTGTGTCCATGGGAAATGCATGCCCCTCGATGCTCTTTCCTACAGCTGCCAGTGCCAGGATGGGTACTCGGGGGCCCTGTGCAACCAGGCCGGGGCACCGGCTGACCCCTGTGGGGGCCTGCAGTGTCTGTATGGCCACTGCCAGGCTTCGGCCACCAAGGGGGCACACTGTGTGTGTGACCCGGGCTTTTCGGGCGAGCTGTGTGAGCAAGGTCAGGTGCCCCCCTCCTGACATGTCCTCTCCAGGGTTGTTCCCCACAACTTGCTTTAGCAACTTGACTTGTTCTTTCTCCCCAACTCAGCAGCCCCACTGGACCGCCTACCCCCATTTGTACCCTGGGCTATCATTGGACTTTGGTGCCCCCCACCCTCTGGACAGAGCCCTACCCCCAGCCAGAAATTGCATCTCCCCCTGGCCCAGCTTGCCCTGTAGCCCCTTATCTGGGGTAGCTGCCCAGAAGAGATCACCCAGAGTATAGGCCCCTGGCCACCCGTCCCCATCTGCCTCCATCACCTTGAGATGTGGGGAACAGCAGAAAGTCTGAGGGCCGAGGTCCTTCCCAGGCACTCTGCCCCACTTGATCAAGGTGCTTCTGCTGGAATTCAGACTCTGCTGAGGCCTGGCAGGGGGCAGCCAGAGAACCCCAGAACTCAGGCACCTTAAGGGTCCCCTAGGCCACGCCCTCCCCACGCGCAAATTCCTGTTACTGCCTGACAGGCCCCCAGCCTCTCTTTGCACACCTCAGGGGAACTGCCCTGACCCTGGCAGTCCCACCTTCCTAGAGAGCCCGGCAGCTAGAGAGCGCGTCCTGCACGCTCGCGGCGCGGGGGGGGGGCCCCAGGAAGAAGCGCTTGCATGTGCATGTCGGGCCGGAGGAGGGGTCCGGGCAGAGCGAGCCGCCCTCATGCTCAGCAGCTCCCCTCCTCCTTCTCCAGCCTGCCCGTGGGTGTGCCCTGAGGCTTTCTCTTGGTGTCTGCCCCATCCAGGGTCCGAGTGCCAGGGGGACCCTGTCCGGGACTTTCACCAGGTCCAGCGGGGCTATGCCATCTGCCAGACTACGCGCCCGCTGTCGTGGGTCCAGTGCCGGGGTTCCTGCCCCGGCCAGGGCTGCTGCCAGGGCCTGCGGCTGAAGCGGAGGAAGTTCACCTTTGAGTGCAGCGACGGGACCTCTTTTGCCGAAGAGGTGGAGAAGCCCACCAAGTGTGGCTGTGCCCTCTGCGCGTAGCCCCTGGCATGGTCGGGGAGGGGGTGGGGTGAGGGCGGGAGCGGGGCACGGCCGCAGCAGAGACAGCGTTGCCAGCAGCTGGGCAGGGGTGCAGGCCAGCACCAGGACTGTTCCTGGGATGCGTGGGAGCTGGGCCAGCGGGCACCCTGGCTGCAGCCCTCCATAGGGGTGGGGGCTGACCTCCGAGGCACCAGAACAGCCTTTCTAAAGCAAATGGCACTGCAGCAGGGGACAGAGGGGGTGGGCGCCGCTGGAGCTGCACACACTGCCCTCTCTGGAAGTGCCTTGCACAAATAGGCGCTTAATAAATATTTGTTGAATGAATGTGTGCTTGAGGTCAGGCCAAGAAGTGCAGACTGGAGACACCTCTCCTGGCCCAGTACTGCGATCTGAAGAAGAGGACTGGCCTCTTCCCAAACCAGCCCTTTCCCTGTCATCTGTGGCCCATTCTGGCCTGAAATTGGCTCCCTGGCCCCAGAAGCCAACCCCTTGTCACTCTGGATAGGCTTGAAATCCTCTCAGCCTACCCTGGTGCAGCCAGCTTGGCTCTCAGGGTCATTATTCTGAGGCCAGTGTCTGCAGGCAGGAGGCCAGGCTGCGGCTGGGAAGGGCCTCCTCCTGCTGGTCAGGAAGGGACTGATCCTTGCCCCATGAGCTGCCAGGCACGCTGCAGCCACTGCTACGGAACAAGGCTGGGGTAGAGTTGGCTCTTAGGACCGGGCATCTAAATCCTAAAGTTCTGGGATGACCTCTGTAGGTTCAACAGAAGGGGGCTCATGTCAAGGAAATAGCCACTGGGGTTGCTTGGGGTCGGGGCCCCATCAGAGAGGGCAGGGAAGTTCTTGATTCCAGCTGAATAAACATCACCAGCCTCCAGACACTAGCTAAGCAGAAGGGGTGTTAGTCCAGCCACCAGCTGCTGAGCCACTGGCAGAGGGACAGAGGGGAATGAGTTCGGATCCCTGACACTGCAGACTAGGGGTGGGGGGACAGTAGTCCAGGCACCAGGGAACCTGGCTTCTAGTCCACTGGCTCTGTCACTTTGAGCAACCTTCTTCCACTGGGTCTCAGTTTCCTCAGCTATAAAATGGGGACACGGGATGACTTAGATGTAGACCCTTCCATTGTGGTGCCAGGAGGGAGGCTGGAGAAGAATGAATTAGAAGACTCATTTTAATTGATCACATCAAGTATTTATGTGCCTAAATCGGGGATGGGTGTTGTGGTGTTCTGCCCTTATAGACAGATGTGAACTAATCAGAGAGCATCACAGGGCCAAGCAGGACACCTAGGAAGAGAGTGGAGCCAAGTGGGGGCTCCAGCCATAGACACTGGCCCAGGCTATGTAGCTTCTGCCTTAGGCGTTTGCAATGAAGGATTTGGTGTTTGAAAAGTCACCGACTCCATGCCTCTCTTCCATGCAGAATGAAAAGCAAATAGATTATTTTTGAGCTGGCTGGAGGGAAGAAAGGTCATACACTTCTTTCCCAGTTATCTCCCCAGGAGGGTGTGGGAGTGAGCATGCTCCTTTCCTGGCTCCCTCCACCTGCAAATGGAAGGCAAGGCTGGGGAAGTGCATTTTGGGGGATTGCAGTGGCACTGTGCCTGTGTCCCCAGCCAATGTGGATAGCAAGGGGAGCCCTTGATGCTGATAGGAAAGGGCTTGAGCCATCTGGCATGCTCCATTCCACCAGAACCCAGGGTCCCTGTAATGAGAAGAGTGCCCTGGCCTGCCCAATTGCTGAAGTGTCCTCATGGTTGGATATGCTCCTCACAGAGGGCCAGGCTCTATTTTCCTATAGCTCTGTGTGAGGCCACAGTGGCCCATCCTGAAGTCTGGTGTGTCTGGCCTCCAGTGCATAGCAGCCTGGGCCTTGCAGGGCTTCTGGCAGAACTGAATGGCACCCCTCCCTTAGATTCTCCAAGGAGCTAGCTAGTGGCTGGATAGGGCAGAAAAACTCAAGTGCAGCTAGCCTGCTCTTCTGAGGAAAGGTGTTCTGGGACCCACCAATCCTGAGGCATGCACCTTCTCCAGCCACCTCCATTCCCCACTGGCCTAGAGAAGCAACTTCTTGGACTTTAGAGGCACTGACTGGCAGGAGGCCTCACCCTCACTCTGCAGAAAGTGGAAAGGGCACGTGTAGACAAGCGAGGGCAGTCAAGAGTCCTGCTTTCCCTCCCCATGTCCCTCACCCAGGGTAATGGGGTTGGGAGGTCAGAAAATGGCATGTTTGTTCCCAGCGAGTATGCTTGTGAGCCTATTGACACCAAACTCACCAATCCCCTCCCCCACCAGCACCCCAGCACAGCTCCATGCTCAGTCCTCAGGTGAGTCAGAGGACTGGGATCCACTACAAGCATGAGGGCAGCAAGGGGGCCAAGAGTGTGTGTGCCCAGAATCACCTTTTCCGCCAACTTAGCCACCAAATTGCAAGTTGCTAAGTGAATCATCACTCACATGGCCTGCTCACATTTGGGCTTGTTGACAGTCACAAAGAAGGCTGCTATGGAACCATCCTGCTGAGAAATCATATCCACACCTTGCAACCCCTTTGGTAAAGAACTTTTGTTTGCTTTGATGTCGCCATTGGCCGTTTCCATTGAACATGCACTGAAGAGACACAAGCAGGGAAGACCCAAGGGAGCTGTTGCTTTGGCAGCTGACAAGTGTCCTGGGGCTTCCTTGTGAAGGTGTCAGGAAATGGAAAAGGCTGGACTTTGTCTTCTCTTTGCCTGCTGTTAGCCTAACCGCAAAAGTATCTCTTTATACAGAATACTTACAGATTCTAATATATATTTGTATTTCATTTTGTTATAGTATTTTTATATGTTAAAGGTCAAAATCCAGTGTCTTGTTTTGATTTTCAGATGCTATGATGTGGTTGTGACATTTTGTTCGGGGGTTTCTGTAGTCTTGTTTGGGATGGCGTCTTTTAAAGACTGATTTAGAACAAGCCCGCGAGGGAGCCACACCTGTCCTTTCCCTAGAAGCAGTATTGTTTTAGAAAATGTTGGATATTGTCTGGTGTCTTCCATGTGAACATGATATTGATTCACTCAAATTCTGCCGTGATCTCTTTTTCTCAACCAAGTATGAATGCTAGGCTGCCAGCTTGCACTCTCCCAGAGCACAAGGCTTTCTGGGTTGACCATCTACCAGCTACAATCCAGGGATGGCTTCAAGGTGCACACATAGGGCATTGGCTGCTAGAACTATGGTTTTCTTGAAGTGGCAAAGGAGGTCTGTTCCTCTTGAAGAAGGAAGAGTAGGGCTGGGGGACAGCTCCGCCATAGCTCTCTCATCTGTCAGTGTGAGGGTTAGGCCCCACACAGCATACATGGAGATCCGGGGAGGCTACTCATCCTCGTTTCCCTTAAAGTATAGACATTTTCTAAGTTTGTGTATAGAGTCACACCTATATTTAACCTGGCTCTCAGGGTTTCTGAGCACCAGGGCAACAGATTAGAAAGCTGGGTGACTTCTCATACAGTCCTGTGAGGTTAACGTGCCCATCTCCAGAGGAGTCGTTTTTTTAGAGCTCAGTGGAGAAAGGACGCAAACCTACTTTAGTAGTGGTTCTACCACTGTTTCACAGATTAGACGACTGCATTTAGGAGTTTTGTAGGTCTGAGTGCTTAGGTGAGGCCAGGCCCTGGTAGACATGCCAGGCAAGGCCCCTGACACTAAAGGGGAGCCTAGCCAGCCCTCTTCTGATGCCAGTTCCATGGACTGATTTCCTTTTAAAAGACTAGGCTGTGGCGATGGTCACACAGGCCATACCTTAACAATACACAGTTCACTTTGAAAGTGGGCAATGATGGCAACTGCTGTGCCTTTGGCGCAATTAGGGATTTTGGAATAAATATAATGAACTGGATATAGAAGAGCAAATGGGTAAAAACTGGCTTGTAGACAAGTGTCTGGAGACACCAGTAGGTTACATAAATGAGATAAATGGGCACATGCCCTCCTCATCCATCATTTGTGTCGCTACTTCTGATAAAGCAGCAGGTACAGACTTCTCAACTATAAATGAAAACAATGACAAATGGTAACTGACACAGCTAGGGACTGTGGACACCCAAAGGGCACATTTTCCAATCTACTGAGTTCCAGCTGCTTCTCACCATGCAGTAATTTTGTTAGATCTTCATTTTTTTCCTTATGAAAAGCCAGAAATCTGAATCTTTATGTAAAATTATGTTTTTTAAATATATAAACACTGGGCTAAACAAAATACATCGATGGGCTACCAGTTTACAGCCAATGAGTTAAAGTAAACAATGGCAAACTTCATTGCTAGAAGGAAATCCCCAGCTAAGGGAATGGACACAGCAGGGCCTGGCTAGCGCAGGGAGGATGGAAGCAGTAGAAGGAATGCCCATGTCTCCAACATGCAACCCAGTCTGATGACGAGTTGGTAAGTTTTTCTGAGATTGGTGACAATTCATCCCTATACCCTATCCCCAAAGTCCTCAAGGTTAATTTTAGGGATGCCTCTTCACCCCAAGCCAGTTTGTGCCTCTTGGGTCAGTAGTCTAGTTATTCTACCACAAGATGACTATTGGAAGAAAAGAAGTCTATCTTAACAAGGAAAACTATTCAAATTAAAAAGGGGTGGGATGACTTTGTCAACTGCTGGGTTATTTTTACCCGAAGAATTTCTGCATGCCACTATCAGATTAACTTGTTTATGAAATCATGGCTGAGTCACAGAAATCACTGGCCTCTGGGGCCTTAAATAGACCCACCTGGAGCAGTACCGAAGATGGAACTTAATGAAACAGGTCATGAAGTTAGCAAATGGGAGGACTTTCTGTTTGCCTGAGGTCAGGAGCTTAAACTCAACTGCTCTCTACCCCTAAGGGTAAAGCATGGCACCTTTCTAAGCATGGCTGTCATGGGAAATACAAAGGATTCATCCACTGTATTTTCTTTTCCCTGAAGTTAGGCATTAATCACAAAATGGAAATAGGTTTATTAAACAACAATGTTTCTTTAAGTCCCAACACCATAGTTGAGTCAGAAGGATTAAGAAGCACTGCCTTTTTTCCTGGTCCCTTCCAGCAACTTATCAACTTTGCTATTGGCTGTGAGTTGAATGCTGGCTTTAATGCATTCTGTACCCTCTCCAGTGATTACACAAACACACTTTAATATCAAAGAAGTTTAATACACTGCAATAAAATAAGCGCCTTGAAAAAGCTCATGGACTAGATGTCAATGTTAGATAAATCCCTCCCACACCTCCTCTAGCTTCGTAAGCCATCCCTCAAAATCAAACAAGAAAACCTGGAACAACAAAGGAAATCCTTCCAAACTTGGATTTCAGTGAGGGCCCATTTAACAATAACAAGAACACAGTTTCCTACATTGCCTAATAGGAAAGTAAAACACAGATGCACAAAAAAGTCCACAAGTTTTCAATATTTAAGAGACTTGGTACATATTCAAAGTTAAAATAACTCCAACTTTTATAGCTATACATATTGTTTTAAAGCAACTTAATATATTTTTAAATTTCATATATACACTCTCAAAGGTTCTTTAGGTGAGGTATGTAAACATTGTCTAATGAAAAATTTTCAATGTTTCAAACCAGCAAATTCACAGCATACATTGAATTTTCATCCATTAAAGACACAGTATTTTCCTACACCAACATATTAGAAATCCAGGCCCAGGAGATATGTGCTGATCTCCTGGATTACCAATCTGCAGAAGACTGCTTTTGGAAAGACCACCTTCACACAGGTCAGAAGCACGGACCTGCTACCAGGAAGGAGCAAGGGCCTCCACAGACTCTGTCCTTAGGCATCTGGATCACTGGCTAAGACTCATAAGACAGCAAAAAGGAGCACATCTGAACAACTATGAGATTGACCTTGGCAATTACACTGGGAGGAACCAGAAAGACCTTTACAGGAACGGTAGAGATTCATGTTAGAACTCCCTGAATCCACAGCTGGATCAGCAGCCCCTGTCCTAAACTCACTCTGATGGGTCCCGGCCTAAAGATAATAAAAATCCAACATGGCACCTGAGCTTCAGTGAAATTGCATGGGCCTCCTATGACCCCCTGGCCCCTCAAAGGCATTAACTCCAGCCTAAATTAGGACCCTGGGCTGTGCTTTTCATACAGGTTGGGGTTGAATTTCTTAATATCATAATGCATATGGGAAATAATGCCATGAGTTCACAAAAACGACCAATGCCAGCACCCCAGGATTGGCCAGTGACCTTGGAGGAGCTCAATTTGAAAACTACTTGTTCCCTGAGGGTAAACAGCAGGCTTCTGTTGAGATTAAGTGAGGTTAATAAAAGGATTATTAATTACAAGGTAATAAATCTTGGGGAGTCTCAGGCCAGAATTCTATTTTACCCCACATAATCTACAAAGCATCCCCCCTCCCCCAACCACCACAAAAAGTAGTCACCTCCCCAATGATACAATACAGTCAATTTCTTTCCTCTTGCTTGCTTTCGGGCATAGCAAAGGAAACGTTTTATCCTAATGCAACCACTTCAATCTAAAAAACACTAGTGAAAAATTTCAAACACCATCATAAATACAAAAGAGAAGACATAGTCCAAAAGCCTAAAAAAATGACATTATGTCTATTAATGGTTATCTGGCTGTGGGGTATTTATTTTTCACAAAGTTAGGATGGTCACAAGGAGAGGCTGCTAAACTGCTTGGGAACCTGTTGAATCGGACAATAGGAAATAAGGAAGAATATACTAACCTAGATGGTTTAACAGACATTTCAAACCCAGGCACCAAGGAGACTTACAGGAAATGGGACTGCTTTTAAAGGTACGTCAGATATAGCCAACAAACTTTAAGTGGCCATCTACATTTCTAATGAAAAAATTTCCTAAATTTACACTACAGCCAACTGAGCTTTGCCTCAATTAGATTCTGGAATTCCTACACAATCATGGAAAGTTGCTAATTTTTCAGTGGATTTGCCTAATTGTTGATGTGTCTGGTACTGGCATATTTCTCATACATTGCAAGATTTTTATGACATGACAGAGAGTGCAGACAAACAGAAGTAAAAATTCAAGTATAGCAACCTCTCCAGCAAAGGCAAGAGGTCTTAGCAAGAGCTGTTCTACCCCCAACCTATTCTCTGAGACAAGGGCCAATGTGGACCCCAGAATAAATTTTATTACCTAGAATCTTATTGCTTATGGGCAACACATCAGAAAGAACACCTGGAAATCTGCTCTGCAGATCTGGGTACTGACCACTGACCAATTTTTCATACATATGTGTGTGTACCCGCCACCCCCCCCCAACACAACAAAACCAGATGAGAAGAGGGGCCAGTTAAAGCTTGGATTTGACATAATTTCATAGATCAAACACCCCAAACAGCTCTCAACCTGCTGGTTTTTGTTCTTTCTCCATGTGTAAACTGTGTTATGAAAAGCAAGTCCACTGCTCAAAGTATATTCTTCTACAATACTACAATACAAACCAGCATCACTCAGAACATGAATTTGTATACAGCACATGTAATAAATATTTTTAAAAACTATTTACAATATTACTTCTTGTGAACATTTAGATAAGAGCAAAATTTATTTCTTCCGGCAAAGGTTAAAAAAGTTTCGACTGTCTAGTTCAGTGCTAAATTCCCTGGCACCTAGTTGCCCATTCACATTTCACCTTAAAATCAGATTTACTTACAAAGAGTATCTTAGAAAAAACATTCTCCAGCATGACTGTTCAAGCATCCTCCGCATTTGTTTAGAAAGACAAAGGGAGGCCATAAGGAAATACGCAGATTATGGTTTAAATAGATGACAAAAATACCTGTGTGCCCACAGCCCCAAAGCTCCTCCAGCCCTGCAATTGTCATTCTCAATCCAGCCAGCAGGGCAGATTGAGAATCATGACTCAGACAGGGAAGCCCAGGAATGGGGCATGGGAAGAACATGATCATAAAGTATTGGTTCTGTTACATCTAAGGGTGCTCTGAAATGCAGACTGGGACTCCTGAGAAGTAAAGCTGAACACACCTTAGAACAGATGGTCTGGCCCACATCCACACAGATGCTTGCTGAGACAGGAAGGAGGAAGAGAAGGAGAGCTGAGATGCTCTTGAGTATTGTCAAGATTCAGAAGGTAGCATGCTACTTCCCATTGTTAATGAGTGTGGATAGGTGTCTTTCACAAACATCGAATGGTGAAGGTGGGGGAGAGAGGCATTAGGGATACATCTTAATGCTTTCTTTAGGCAACCAGTGGTTTCTCCATATCCCACAGGTGTAGGTTTAGATTTCCGTGGGGGCTACAACTAAGGCTCACTTCCTTTAGGCTGTTGAAATGTACAGTTGAATGTACCACCCTTGTATGTAATAAGTGGGCTGCTTGAGGCAAGCCCTGATGTCATGCCTGGCCCAGACATTACCTCTTGTGGAGTCCCAATTTGTTCTTGGAGGGGGTGACAATGGGAAGTGGTTCCCCATCCACATTGTACCTGCTCAAATACAGTGAGAGTTTCATGATTCCACCCTTCTTCCGTCACTGAATTGCATGGAGGTTCAATGGCTGAGCCATGGTAGTTGGAGAGAATGGGTGGTTAGAAAGAACACTTTTCAAAGAAAGCCCTTTTGAAAGTTAATTTTTTGTCAAAATAAATATTTTCTATAGAAGCATTTGAACAGCAAAATACCACTATTTACACAGTGAAAAAAATCCACAGTGTTGTATATAAATATGTTATATATATGTAGTTGAAACCATAATCACTAACAGTCTTTTAAAACTATTAAGAATACAGAAACCACTGGTGAAATCAAGTAAGTTAGGCTATAGCGGCTCTAAAAGTAATCCCTGTGGTATAAATATACAAAATTATGCAAATCTTGTTTGTATAGCATCTTTTCCACAAAGTAGCTCCCACATACTACAGCTTTAGCTACAAGACAATATGAGGTTAGATTATAGAAAACAATTGGGTTTTTAAAGATTAAAAAATGGAACAGGATTTAGACCCAACAGCTAAATACTAGAAGAAAAAATGTCATGAAGAGAGAAATGCTTCTACTATGATAGGTATGTGTTCAGTGAAGCACTGGGAGGTCAGAGACTGTCTTAGATAAGACACCTCTTGGAAAGCGGTTGGTGGTGTAAGAGGATGAGTAAGGGAAGGGGAAGAACAAGGTGCCAAGGGCGGCTCCTCAAAGTGAGGTGGTGAGTCTGGCCTGACCAGGGTCAGGCTTCACCTGCTAGGCCAGAGGCCCTGAACTTCTTCAGTCTAAAGCTGCTGGTGTGCTGATGAGGTGCCACTGACATGCTGGTATTTTTAAGAGAACTAAGAATATGTGGTCTAAATTCTAGGTTCAGAAGACAAAGACCAGCCTTTTATATTCACAAGTAATGACAAAAGCTTGGGGAGTGATAAAACTGCAAATATACTAGACAGCAAAGAGAAAAGGAGGCCTTCAGGGGTAAAACATGCTTCATGCTTGCTGGGGAGAGGCACTAAATTCTAGATTTTAAGTTCACTAGTAAATCATTTGTGCTGAGCCCTGCTGTAGTAGACTATCTCTCCACCAAGAGTCAAGTTTACCCCAATCCATAAAACTGAAGACAAATGTACTTTTGGTTTAAAAGACATCATGCTTTTCATTTTAACTTGATACTCTAGCAGATATGATCCTATGTTCACAATTCATCAGCAAATATTCAGTCAGCAAAGGGGGATATTTTAGTTCTTTTTCCTAATATATATGCATTATTCAGGAATAATGTACAACAGCAACTGTATACTGAGATGAATAGACAAGATACCATCAATTCTAAAAGTAAGGAAATGTCGCAATGCTGGATTACGTGAAAAAATAAATTTATATTATCTTGAATGACATACTGCAAGTCAGCAAACTTTGTCAAAGGCCAGATAGTAAATATTTTAGGATATGTGGACCACATATGGTCTCTGACACTTATTATTTTTTAATTTAATATAATCCTTTACAAAAAAGCAAAATCTATTCTTCAGATCCCTGGCATATTATAAAACCACATGCACCTGGTTCTTTTTTTTTTTTTTTTTTTAATGTGCAGTCTATACTTCCATTGGCTTGCCTACTGAGCCCCCGTTGTTGAATGAAATGTTTCCCGGCAGTTCAGCACAGCAAAGCCCTGAATGGGGCTGTATCAGAGGCCTCTTGGTTTCTGCCTGAGTTTGCTTATCTTTTAAGGAAAGAGGTTGGATCTTCAAGTCTTCCAATCTTCCAATTCTTCCATTGTAGAATATAGGAATCTGTTCTGATGTTTTAAGGGATGAATTATATTAGAGGCTGCTTCAGAAGGATTTATATAACTCTGATTGTTTTAAAGATAATAGTCTTTTCTCTCTCTGCTTTGCTAATGTGATAAACATAGACATGATTTAATACTTAAAATTTTTTTCTCAGTATATCAAGCCACAAGAAGACACAAAATTAATAGCTAAGATCTATTAGTTGTTTCAAAACAACTGAGACAATCACTACTTTGGGGGCACTGACAATTTTTTTCACTGACATGACATATTCAACTTCATTTTGAAAAACAGCACAGAAATTTATCCTTGAATTTTGGGGGAGCGGAAAGACTAAGACCGTGGAAGTTGACTGGATGTGATCTAAAGACAATCCATAACTTTTCAGTCATACTCAGGTTATTAGTATGCTCCAATTTTCTATTATTCCTTTTCAAAGCACTTCAACAAGCCTCTATGTTCTAATTTTTGGCTTACTTTTAATAAAATTATTTTGAAAGAAGAGCATGTGACCGAAAAAAAATCAGTCCCAATATATTTTTATTTTTCTAGAAGCTGGCCAAAAGTATTATATAATAATCAATGCCTTGCTTTTGTGATCTGACACTGGTTCCACTCTGTGAAAACTTTTTCCATATCTAAATGTGAAGGTCAGCATAGTAAAAGTCCAACTACAGACTTTTTTTTTTTTTTTTTTTTTTAAGAAACAAAATCTTGGCTTCCTCTAGTAATAAACAAGAAGTGTAAAAAAAAAAAAAAGAAGTGAAGCAAGAATGAGTTATGTGATAAAAACTATATGAGTATAATGAGATGCCAGGCCACATAATTTTGGAACTCTGAATTCTCATTTGTTCATGGGTTCTGGCTCTATAGGCTAAAGGTAGCCTCATTCTGGCTACTGTGATGGCTGGTTTTAAGAAGGAAGATGGGACACTAAGGTAGTTGTATATAGTATGGCAGTCAGTGTGCTATAGCAATATAACAATGCCTCCTTTGTAGCAAGCAAAAATAAATGTAAAAGAAAGAACAAAATTGAGATAAGGAGGAAGGAGAAGGAAAGAAGAGGACAGAGAGGAAAAGAGGCAGAGTGAAAGAGACTATGAATCAGGGAAGATTTGTTCCTGAAATAGGATTATTTTCTTAAGCAGGTGTCAGCAATTTTTTTCTTAAAGGTCCAGATAGTAAATATTCTAGGTTTTTCGGGCCATATAGTCTCTGCTGCAACTACACAACTCTGCTTCTGTAGTACAAAAACAGCCAGACAATATGTGAACAAATGGGCATGGCTATGTTCCAATAAAATTTTGTTTACAAAAGCAAGTGTCCAGCCCACATTTTGCAGACCCTTAATAGATCATCTGAAAGCAAAAGGTAGCCTGTACCAGCTGGCCTAAAACCAAAAGGAGCAGGTGTGGCAACCTGGGCTACTGGCCAGCACCTTGGGATTTTCCCAAGGATTCCAGCCAACCCAGTCCCAGGTGTTGTGAGAAGACACCAGATTTGCTGATGGTGACATTACAGCATCGCCTACTTGTGTCACATGGCATGTTGTCCTTTCCTGCTTGGCTCTTAGGTCTACTAATCAATAGGAATGCTGCCTGTAAATGAGAGTGACAGCTTCAGCCCTCCGCACAGAATCCATCACAAGGCAGGAAAGAGGCCAAACATCAATTCAAAGTAACTTGAAGTGATGTCTTTCTTTACTGATAACCTATTATGAACCGTAAGAAATTCACCTAGGCAGTATGTGAGGGGCTCCCACTAGAAAACACATAGGTAAAGGAAGGACTAGTTGTGCCTCTTCTATCTATACTATTATGCGGACAATGATGCGAGAAACCCTCAGCCTAAGGTTTTTTATTTTTTATGTTTGTTTTTAGATAAGGCTTGTGTAGAGGTCTTCAAAGAAATACAGACACAATAGAATCAGCCTCGCTAAGGAACCCAAGGGACCAGTGATTGCTGATCAACAGACACTAACAACATTCCTATGTAGGAAGCCTCAAGAGCAGAAGATTGCTACATGCTAGTCATAAGGTCCTGAACCCTGACTGAGGGAGCAGTCTTACTGTTGTCCTCTCATACCCAAGGAGCCTCATGGGATGGAAAATGGGTCTCCTCAAGAGGGCCCATTTCTGGGGAAGCTACAGCAGAGCTTTAGCAATTGCTTCCCAAGAGTCTCCCAGCTCCTCCAGAAGCACAGAGGGGGATACCAGTGTCCTCTGATCATCAATGTCAGCTCTAACACTGGGACAGTCACTTCACAGTGTATAGGCCCAGAAGCAGAATTCCTTTCTGGCCTGGAATTTGGAGTGAGGGCCGGATTGGTTTTGTGTCTCTTGGCAAGCCATCCTGTAAAGATGGTTATAGGAAGAAGCTCTTTGCTAGGGAGGGAAAACAAGGGGAGATTTGCATCAATACCAAGCCTGGGCTTGGAGGTATCTCTGGTAGACAGGTTTGCCAGTATCTGCTGCCTTAGGTGTAAAAGAGCCTTCCAAAATAGTCAAGTTTTTCTTTCTTCCTTTTTTCTATCAGCAAAATGAACTGAATCAGCAAATATGAAATTCAACAAATCTAAAAACATTTCTAAACTTTCATTGCCTTAATCATGTAGAATCTCAGTCTATTTAAATGTAGTCACTACTATAAAGTATAAATTGATTTTAAAGATGATCCATTGAATTGTAAGGTATATAAAATAAATATACACACTGTGACACCTTTTCTTAAATGCAACCTAGAATAGGAAAGATTGTTATCTTGAAGTAAGCTTTTAAAAATGAAAAAGAACTTAGAAAAAGTAATGGAATGAATTAGAAACCTGGAACTGGAAAAGTTCCACCTGCTTACTGCCTCACAACTCTCCCTAACCTAATCCAAGCACCCTTTCAAGGTAGTCTATGTACAGCCAAGAGGGTATATACAGAAATCAGCACACCTGACATCGGCAAACATCAGCTGTGTAAGTCACCACAAAAACAATATCCAGTGACGACTAATATGAAAAAGGTATTTTTAAAGACTTTAACACCATACATTTTAGATTAAATTGAACCTACTCAAGACATATTAATGCTTTTGTGCAACTTAATGCTGAGAAATGGTTGCCAACATACACACTCAGCAGTTTTAGTAACATAGGTAGCTTTTGCATGGCCAAATTCAAAGGCATTAAAAAGAAAAAAAAATCATGGGATAGAGGATACAAACAAAAAAAAACAGGGTTTCATTTATAAATGTCACATGTAAACTTTACTATCTATGGAATTCAAGACAATTTTCAATTTCCCATCAATCAAATGCTTTTCTCCAGTCAGAAGTTTTCATTATATACAGCAAACCTTTAACAGAATGGACAGAAGACCTATTTTATCATGATTTGAATGAACCTAATGCAATGAAAAAAAATTCTATCTGGGTTTATCTAAAGAGATCTGAAACAACCTAGATGGAAAACTTTATAATAAAAAGGACAGGGCAGCAGCTGTCCATGCAAGCATATTTTGGTGACAGAGCATATTACAAAAGCTGGTTGAAGCTTAACTATTAAGCCTTTTTTGTGGAGCAGCCCAATGGGAATGTCGAGTACACACTGTATTATAACAGAGTCATGTTACAGGCACTAAGTTAAAGCCAATGTGCTCAGGCTTTATTTGGGAAAGAAAAACACAATCGTTTACAAATATTGTAGGCTCTTGCTTCTAGATCTTGGAACAGAGCCTGGCATGATATGAGTAGGAGTGATACTACAAGCATTTAACTACCAGTATGGTACTAAACAATCAAAATGGACATTCCCCTTAAACAAGTACACTCACATTGGAGCATACCAGGTGAACATCAGCTCTGGGTGGAGGGTCATGTATGGGCCCAATATGAGATGTTGGTGCGGCTTCCTCTAACTGCAAGGTTGATTTGACCTTTACATAACTCTGTGCTGTTTAGCTCTTCCTGGGTCTGGTGCCAAAGTAGTACTGGGGATGCTCATAGAGACACTGGGACACAACTAAACCACCTGGCCTATGGTAATTATCCAGCTCATGAACACCCTCACCCACTGCATGGGGATGAAAGAATTTCCTGTAAAAGCAGGACGGTGAAATATTTGTCATTGAAAACCACATTCAAGTGCACCCAAATGCACACGCGCACACACACACACACACACACTCAAATTTTTCTATTACTGGAATAATATTTTGGCTTCTTCGAAAATGGAAGTACTCTGAAAGAAAATTAGACTAGTTACTCTCATCGTAATTGTCAAATTACAGCTACAAGATAAAAAAGAAAGCCTATATTTTTTCCAAAGTAGGATAAAACTTTGTTAGAATGCTAAGAAGCTTGCGAGGACAAAATGTGAAGAGGATGTTAAGAATAAGAAATATAGTTTGGGGATGCAAATAATATTTAGAGGTTATAAGGAAATATTAACACCTTGTGACACACATGTTGCCCCATGGGCATATAATTTAGAATACACGTTATCAAATTTCAAAAGGTCAAAGGTGAGAGGAGTGACCAACAATTGATACGATTTTTTAAAAAGGGGCAACAAATATTGATCTTGCATAATAACTATAAATTCCCAACAGCGTTCTCCACATGTCATAAAAATGATTTGGTTTAGCTTTCAAACATCACTTAAACAAACAAATAGGACAGAGAGGGAAGTTCAGTGCTGGGGTTTGCAAAGAGTAGCATCTGTTCATACACAGATGCTGCACGGTGGATGCTGAAAAGCTACTTTTATGTGCATGATGGTGGTCTTCTCGGCTACAGTACAAGTGCTTGTGCATCAAGTATAAAATACAAGCCTTTAATCACATAGATCAGCTTTTTAGCTTTTGTAAATTTAAAAACAAAAAGGATAAATAAGGCACTGTACTTTTTAAAAAACCAAAACTGCTTGGTTCCAAGTTTAAAACCCAAGGAACAACCAGAATATAATATATAACTTCCCTTACTCAGCCCCAGAGAAAGACTCTGCAAGTTCCCTTCTCTATCTGAGATGCGTTTTTCGACACCTCAAATTGTGGTATTCTCCAAATTGCAGATTTGAAAGGCTTGATAAGCTTATAAAAGCAGACTTAGTTAATGCAAAATAAAAGGTTACTTCTATAAAACAGTTTTACTCTTGGCTACCATCTTTCAAATCACTTTGCATCCAGCCTTCTTCGTTTGCTGTGGGAAGAGTCTAGTTTTGCCTTCAGCTTTCGCTTTCTCTGGGCTGCACTGGTCTCTGGGCTTTTTGTCAAGGGTCTGGTGCGTGTCTTTCCACTATTCTGCTTCCTGTTTGTGGCTTTCTGTGGCCTTGAAGAGGATTCACCTGCCCCCTTTTGCTTTGCAGGTTTAGTCAGTGTTTCTGAGGCAGTGGGCTGGATAGGTCTTTTGTTTGTATTCTCTTTTTCTTTCCTGCAGGGAGGGCAGCTCTTCCCAGGGGACTTTTTAGGGATTTTCACTTTGTTTTCTTTCAAAGAAATCTTTTTAGGCAGTTGACTAATTTTGTCCCTTGCAGCTGGCTTCTTGGCAGCAGGGGTTTTGGTAGATCCATCAAAATGCTTTTCTTTGCTGGCTTTCATCACCAGTCCCTTGTCCTTACTAGAGAAAAAAGACCTGTCCTGAGTGCTGCTGCATTCTGGTCTCTTTCGTTTATTCTGAACTTCTGCTTTAGGCAAGATTTCAGACATCTGCTTCCCTTTCCTTCCCTTCATTCCCTCGGTACTCTTGGGCTTAACAGGAAACCCATCTGCATCCACTTGCAGAGCAAGCTTGGGAGACATCAGAGGGTTGATGCATACACTCTTACGGCTTTGTTTACTTTCCACAGCCAGACCAAATGGGCTTTCCATTTTCTCATTCTTGATCAAACGTTGCTGGGCTCTGAGTTTTCCTCGAATATTGGAGTATTTCCTAAGGATCCGGGTACTGGCGGGAGTAGGCAAGTTTGTGGGAGGATGGCTACTTCTATCTTCCTTGACTTCCTCAATGCTATCTTCAGACATTGGGCTAAGGCTGACATCACTGCCATCTTCTACCTCCACTTGGTCAGGATTCTCTCGAAATTTAGCCCAGAGCTTCTGAGTTTTCCAATTGTTCCTAACAGGAGTAGCTCCAGGAAATTTCTTTAAGTGTTTTTTCAAGCGTTCTGCCTGTAGTGAACTGGGATACAGGCTAGAAGGAGAGTATTTCTGAAGAGGATGCTTGACAG
Source organism: Tolypeutes matacus (assembly GCA_026826555.1). Classification (NCBI taxonomy): domain Eukaryota; kingdom Metazoa; phylum Chordata; class Mammalia; order Cingulata; family Chlamyphoridae; genus Tolypeutes; species Tolypeutes matacus. Next base: position 2,188,002 of record JAKSZT010000380.1, on the reverse strand, counting down.
GGGGAATATCACCTGGAAGACGAGTATTAAGCTTCTTCACAATTACAAGAGACCGTGTTTCAGTTGTCTCTAAGAACCATTTACAAACATTAGATAATTTAAAGCTTGTCATAAACAGCATCTGAACAGGAGAAAACTTTTGAACTTCCAATGAACCTCTACATTTCCGTGACCTTTTCTTGCTTTTCCAAATCTCTTTTAGTTTATCCGACTTGTTCCTTGTTCTTGGTGTTGGCTGTACTTCCTTCTCCAACTGGATCCAGCCCTTCTGTACTTTCATGTATTGGGCATTGAAGTTGGCAATAAGCTCTTGGTTCTCCTCCTCAGCACACCACTCCACAAATTTTGGTTGGTCATCCACCACTGTGTCCGTATCTTCCTCATCTAAGGGATCTCCACTCTCTGAAGCTTCATTTTCTTTTGGGATTGGGTTTACTTGTGCAGTTCCCTTTTCTGAAGTCATTTTTGAAGTATCCAAGGAGTCCAGGCAATGAGCATGTCTTAGGTTGTAGGTTGAAGAAGTCAATCTTTTAGACCTTGATGTCAATTTTGGTGGTCCAGCAGCATCACCACTTCCACTACTTGACAACCCAAGTGAGCTAGATGGTGCCTCATTATCATCATCTTTATGCTGGGTATTTTTGTTCTCTACCTCATTTATAACTTCCTCCAGATTCTGTGCAGGAATATGGCTTGGCTTCTCTTTTGATTGTTCTGGATCCCTCATACAAGGAATATTTTCTGAGGGGACAGAAGCATTTTTCACACCTAATTTAGACTGAACACAGATTCCCAGTCTTTCTCCAAGCAGGAGTTGGCCACCTGTGGTTACAGGATCATTACTGGGGAAAATCTCTCCTTCTTCCCCCTTGACTTCTTTTGTCAGCATATTTTTATAGGTTTGCCTGGTGATGATCCCACTTCCTTCGACTTCCTGTTCAGGATCTTTCTCAGAGGGATTTTCATTGACATTTGGGTTTTCAGTGCCCTCCAGAGCTTTTGTATGGAAACTGTCAGTTGGAATGCCCTCATGTGCTATCTCATCAGGGTATCCTTCTTTTTTAGAACATTTTGCATCAGGATTTTTAGAAACCTTGCTCTCAGAACAAGCAGAGGAAGAATCTGAAAGTTGACTTCTTAGGCACCTATCTGAGGCCTCAGGGAATTTTTTACCTTTTTTCTTCTTGTCCAAATTCTCTTCAGGAGATTCAATGCTTTGGTCACACATATCTTTTTCTGAAGGAGGTTTTATATCATTGTCCCCTCTCTCTAATTTTCCCATGTCACCTGCTGCCTCATTTTCCTCAACTTCACTGGGATTTTCGTTAGTAAAAATGGGGCTTTCCTTCAATGGCAGGTCAGTATCCAGCTCCTGAGAGACTTCAATCTTGGCTTCAGTACTAATACTTTGGTCGTTCTCAGCCTTTTCCAGACTCACAGGAGACTCCAGGCTCAGTGGGGGACTCTGATTTTCTGGGCATAGAGGACCTTCCTCTCTATGATCTGTTTCAGGAGAATAACGAGGCCTAAAAACATCTTCACTGCCTCCCTCAGAAATGCTCTCAGTAGAGGGAAAAAGGAGACGAGGAGGAACTTGGGGAACACTCATCTCCTCTGTATCAAGCAGTTCAATGGGTTGCTGGTCTTGTTCATGGACAGATAGCCCACTTGCTGTGGAAGCTGAGACCATGAAGCTATTTTCTGGCACTTCCTCTTTAGGGACGTGAGCAGGCAGAGGCCACACCAGACTGCAGGTTGTTGTTTCCTTTGACCTAGAGGAGCTGTTCTGATTTGGTTCATTCTTCATGGGGCAAGCATCAGGCTCTTGAGATTCTTTTTCAGATGAAGTGTCATTGCTTCCTTCCTTGTGGGTAGTTACTTCCTTCTTAGATTCTTCAGAGTTGTCTTCTCTAGGAAGCTGCACCTCTACAGTAGGTCTAGAGGCTGAAATTGTAATCGTCTGCTTGGGAGTAACTAATGCCTCTGACGTCAGTGTTGAGCAGCTTGCTTTTTCCTGGGAGTACACGTTTCTGGCCAGTGTGCGTACAGTTGGAAGCTCACAACAATCACCATTGAAAAAGTATCCTCGAGTACTCTTTCTGGCTGTTTTCCGTGAAGATAATATCGATCTTTGATTCTCAAACTGGCATTCTGTTATTGGTTGACTGATATAAACGACATCACACTGGTTATCATAATCATTTATCCTCAACCCTGATGCCCTTTTACTTTTCCGAGCAGTCTTAATGGAGGTTGATATCATCTTGGTTCGTGAATGTCCATTAGATGCTTTGTGTACAGCTGGCATGGGACTGGGGACTAACCAACCATCTTTGGAATGATCAAACTGGCCCTTATCACTGGGATGTAAATGGTAACCTGCCTTATTTCTTCCTAGTAAGTGAAGATGGTTCTCTTGCTTTGGCCTTGCATCTTGTTCATTTGCTTCTAAATTCTGGCCCAAAGGTGTTTTTGAGCTACACTGTAAAGCATTTTCTTTGTCAGCAGTTCTAGGTGAGTTTCCCATAAACCCTGAGTCCCAAGCCTCTTCTGATAAAGCTTTGAATGAATTTACTTGAGAAACAATACAGCTGCTGCCCTCCTCATTGTTCTCAGCTGTTACTTTTACTGCACTAAGACTTTCTACTAAAGCTGGGCTCTGCATATGGTCTTTACTATCCTCACACATCTTCACATTTGTGTCTTGCTCCTGTCCAGTGGTTTGCTCTTCCAAGATTTTAGAGACATGGTGGAAGTTTAATGAGGAAGAATTAGATGCAGTGAGGTATCCCAGAGTGGGATTATCCATTGAACCACCAGAATTAGGTTTACTGGCTGATAGTTCAGAGGAATCTTTCTGGACAATAGTCAAGGCATTCTCTCTTCCATCTACAGAGTTTGTTTCAGGAGGAGGCTCCTTCAGTGTCTGTTCTGTCAAATGTTGAGAGCTGTTGGAGCCTGATGGGTGTATGAACAAATCTACAGAAGTAGGAGACTTCATATCAAGACAAACGACATCCTTTTCTTTATGTCTGGTGCTTAACTGGGCACAACCAACACTGCAAGTCGACACATCCATTGCTCCTGAATCAGAAGGCTGCAGGTTCTCGGTGTCTGGCTGAGCTTCAGTGTACAAGTCGTTCAGAACACGGATGAATTGCTTCTGATGATGAGTGCACAATTTGACCATAAACTTCTCCAGTGGGGACTTCGACTGATTGTTAGAATCTACTGTTACTGCCTCTGTTGAATTCTCACTAAACAAAGAGAAAGAAATAATTAGTATGGTCATTTTAAAAAAGAAACCCAAAACCCCACAAAAACAAAACAATTTTACATTCACCAGATATTATTATTCATATTGTAATATGAATAGCCAAAACTGCTTCTAAGTCTGCCCACAGATCCAATGAACTGATTCAATAAATAAGGAGTATTTACTTAAAATAAAAGGTCTAGTTATATTCTTAATTTTTAGTGAAAAAAAAAAATCCTTCATATTGTTAAGTGGTCATTCAGAAATTGTCTTATAGAGAAGAAAAATCATTAAAAAAATATATTTTTCAATGTAAATTTTGGCTACACTATTATCTCTGGTTGGTAAACATATTTAGGAGGTACTGGGGATTGAACTTGGGACCTCGTACTTGCGAAGCAGGCGCTCAACTACTGAGCTATACCCACTCTCATCAACATATACTTTTGTTTTAGGCCTGAGTATTCCTGTAAAAAAAAAACAAAACCATTGGTTTATAAGTTTACAACACTGACAAAAATTCAGACACACTATATGACAAATCTTGGTTTAGAACTATTTAAGAGAATTTATAGTTTTAAAATGGTTTCTCAAGATGAGCAGGCTGGACTTTATAATACTGCTATCCATCATGCAGGAATCCTTCTCTTCCTTTCCTGGGCACAGAGGACTAGAGATCAGTAATTTCAATTTCAGACACATTGAAATGTGGAATAACAAGTCAAATTCCTGATCCTAGCCTTTAAGTAAGAAAATAGATATAAAATCACATTGTAAACTGTAAAGCTCTGTCAATGCAAGGTAGTATTAATATATCTTCACTCAAGCCCAACTTGTTAAATCCTCCTAGATCCTCAATAAACATCTCACAATCATACACAAACTCTTAAGAGTTCAATCCAGACAGTGAGGGTGGTGGGAAAGGATAATAGATTCAAAACAGGCTAAAGGCAACCTGCTTAGACAGCTAAGCTGCTTTGTGCTTCTGGATGTCTACATTTCACTGAGCTCATGCAGTTGTAATGTTTCAATTTCCTGGAGTTTTATACAATTTCTCTTTCTCTGCATTGTCATTCCTCAAGAGAACATTACCTGACTCTATATGTAACATAGCAGAGCACAAAGGGAAGCTTAATAATGTGTGTTGAACAGATGTTGTTTGATATTATCTCCCAGCTAATTTTTTTTTTTTTCCTTTCAATTCTGGATTTTATCTCCCAGTAATGAGATGCCTTTACAGGAAGACTTACCCTAGACAGCCTACTTTGCATTCCTCCTCCCCTTCCCCTTCACTGGCCTCTGTGGTTATAGTGGAAAGATAATGGTTATGGAATATGAAAAAACCTAGATTTCACTTCTAGCTCTGACATTTACTAACTAAAGGATCTTTGACAAATTAATTAATCTCTCTGAACCTCGGTTTTCTCATCTGTAAATTGGGAATAAATACCAATATCTCAAAGGATTACTTTAGTTAACAGGTATTCAGACAATTTTAGTTTCTCTGTCCCTGACTAAGGTAGATTTTAAAGACCCAAGCGGTGAATAAAGTTGTTGAAACATGTCTTATACAAAACCAAACCAAACCAAACCAATTAGTCAAATCCACAAGGGAGCTGTCTTGTTCAGCAGTGCCATGGGAATCTGAAAGGGCCTTCACTAGACCATAGATTGGAAAGACTAGAAATGTCTTATAAAATGCCCATCTCAAATTCACCATTTCCCCTATTGATCACCGAACTGTGAATAAACAAAGGAAAAATATCATAGAAATATTAGGACAGGTCAATGGTTATAGTAACTTTAAAGTACATGCTGGCAATTGGGCTAAAATCTGCCAAAAGAAAGAAAAGATCAAACGCTACTAGAAAAAACTCATTGAGCTATACAACATTTACAATATGTGTACTTTTCTGTATGGATGCCATATTTCAGTAAAAGCTTAAAAAAGGCAACAACTAGGAGATCAATAGATAGATGCTCCTCCTGCTGTGTGGGAATAGCAAGCATTTTTCCCTACCTTCAGAAGAGGGAAGACACCAGTGATACTCTTGGGTGAGTGACTGGTAAGTCATTTTCAACTCTCAAACTCAATCAGATGTATACGGAAGGAAGCTCAACAGACTCCTCATGGAGCTACAGACTTTCTAGACTGCTGCATCTGAGCGGCATTTTAGCCATCTTGGATTAGGGAGGCCAGGGCATTAGGAGGATGGCAGCCAGCTCATGGAGAAGTTAGGATGAGGTCTCTGCTAAAGGAATCCTTTGGGATGTACTTTGTGGCTATATCTATCAGGTATATTGTTACAGGACACAATGTATATGAGATGGTAGAGAATAGTTCTGTCACTTACTAGTTGTGGCGACCATGGCCAATTTGTGTGATCTAAGGCAGGCTCCTTTTGGGTCTTAGTAGAGTACCTGCCCCACCTACCACTTAAGATTGTGGCAAACAAAAACCTACAAAGCTTGTACAAATATCAGTTACCATTAATGTCAGTTAATCAAATTAAATGTGCTTCAATAAAAATAACTCAGAGATCAGGACTGTTCATTAATGCTTTCTTACAAACTAAAAAAGTGAATTTGCTAGATAAATTTATCCTCCAAGTACCAAACATTTTCAAAATTTTATTATTTTGGATGAGAGTTTTTAAAAAACTACAATGTCCTCCGAACACAATTTTTTTCTTTCTTAATTGACTTAGGATCATTACCATGTACAGTGTTACTGAAGTTTGGTTATTACATTTATTATATTGAACTGCAATATATTGGTAGCTTTGGAGGCTATTCAATTAAGCAAATCTGACTGCCTAAATAAAATATTAAAAAAACCAAACAAACAGGAGGAGTGGATGTGGCTCAAGCGGTTGAGCTCCCACTTCCCACATGGGGGTCCCAGGTTTGGTTCCCAGCGTCTCCTGAAAAAAACAAAAAAAGCAACAAGCAAAACAAAGGAAAAAAAACAACTCAGAAGCTGATGTGGCTCAGTGATTGAGTGCCAGCTTCCCACATACGAGGTAACAGATCCAACCCCTGGCCCCCGGTACCTCAAAAATAAACAAACAAACAAAAAAACCACACAACAAAACAAAAATAAAAAAACACAAAAAACAGGGATATTCTTTAGTTTACTAAAATATTTTTACTGGCTTCCAAATAGTCAACAGCTGTTTTCAGTTGCCCTATTTTCACTTTTAGTTCCCAAGTAGTACTTGAGTAGTAGTACTTCTCATTAGTTGTGGAACCAAATCCCAAGTGTTAGAATGGTACATAAAGTAAAAATAAATAGGCTCTGAAGGAGTGTCTGAGGAATAGTTTTATGAATAAAGTATGCAGATTTTCTAATAACAACTTTGGCTGCTCAGAGGGCCTTTATTCTTCAGTTCCTGGTTCTTGGATATGGTCCTGTTGTTTCTGAGGTGGGTGACTGCAAATAAGTGGAGGTGACAAGGTCTGTGCAACATTAAGAAATATGGAACCTTATTTTATATTCTACAAGGGTTTTACAAATTGTCCTGATTCAAGAAGGACAATCATCACCAAAGCCTTTGACAAAATCTAGATATTGTTCCATGCCTGTGGCTGTGCTCTAGAAGCATGCTTAAGTGCTTGGGATTAACAATTTGCCTGGAGAGGAATGAAATCAAGGCATACACCCAATAAGAGGACAGAGTTCACTTTCTTCTAAAACAGAGGTTCTTAACTAGGGGTCCATGAGCTTGAACTGAAATTTTTTAAAAAGCATTATTCTTGTGGGGATGTGTTGGTGCAAGTGTGATAGTGGTGGCAGTTAGAGTGGTGATTTGGGAAAGTCCAAGAGATGAAGAGATTAAAACTGCAAATGGCAACCGTGTTTGAGAAAAAAATGACACCAACAAACAACAGGGTTTATTTGCATGTGTGTGTTTTCCTGGTAAAAAGGATTGGGGACAATGAACTGGTGAACCACGACATCAAAATAAGCAGTAGGGTGCTCTTATAAATTTCATCATTGACCAGGGCAAAACTATCCCCAACTGCTGAGACTGTTCCCTTTCCTACTTCCTAAGCCATAGTCATCTGTATATTTCATAAAGCAATTATATGGGGCCATTATCCTGTAATTTGTATCTTTTACTGACCTAATTTCTCTTGTCTTTGTCTTAGCTTTCCAAGCAGATATAAGCTACTTGAGTGTAGGTAGGGACCACATTTCATGTTTTACTGTTTTCTCCTAGCAAAAATAGAAGGGAAAGAAAATAAGGAATCAAGGATGCTTCCTGGTTTTCTTCCTGGGCAGTACTATTTGCTGCAACAGGAACACCAGCAGCAAAGCTGAGGGTTAGTGGTTGATGGAGTGTGTACATACCTGAAGAGTTCCGTGCTGAGGTATTTATAAGATTCTGAATCTGAGATGTCTGGTAGGCAACTAGACACACAGGCAAGAGCCCACCAGTAGCTTTACTTGGATATGAGAGCTTTCACATTAATACTAACCTTTGTCCAGGTGTCATTAAATGGCCCTGTTATAATAGCTAACTTTACAACTATAGTAATAAAATCATTTTTGACTGCACCTCTAAATTACTCCGTTTCCTACCTTGATTTTTCTCTAGAATTTTTCTTAGCAGGACACCTCAGTTTAGATGAATTTCCATTTCATATTTGAATATTTAATTTTAAAAATCATTCTCAGCTCCTTGAAGTTTAATTATATTACATTTTTTAAATGTTAAAAACAAAAACAGGTGTTAGCCAGTTAACAGTTTTTCTTAAGGTTTACACAGCTACTCTTTACCTTTGATCCTAGCTATTTAATTTTTCCAATGGCCTTAGATCTTTAAGTGTCTAAATATAGCATTTGCTTTAATTTAGAATACTCTCAGGCAGCAAGTAGGGAAACCAAAGAAAAGAAATTTTGTGTCCTGCAGACCATTTACTCAACTCGATCTAAGGGGAAGAATATAATATAATTGGTTCAATAATTATATTCTGAATCATTTTATGTCTTTCACATCTGACTAAATAAAATCTTTACAGTAACAGGAATTCATCACAGACTTTGAAAGCACTTGCTTGATTTCATGTTTCTTCTGATCAACACGATAGTTAAGTGACTTAATTATCAATCAGAAATATCTGAACACTGCCACTAAAGAGGAATAAGACTACAGGGATAGAAGAAAGGTGGTAGAAGAAAAGAAGGAAACCTGATTTCCAATTACTTGGATTAGTTTTTTGAGTTGATCTCTTGGTGAGAAATGGCCTGCATGACCTTGACCACGTCTTTCTATCCCTAGCTCAAAGCTTAATTCTTAAGGGTGTGGTAAAAGGATAAGATAATATTCATAAAAACTTTGAAAGGCACAGTTTAAGAATGATGTGTTGTTTCACAACCCTATCTTTAATGATTTACTCAATGATGCTTTTCTAAATCAGAGGGTAGACACAGGTGGACTCGCCTACTTAGTCAATACTGCAATACTTAAATTCCTGAAAGAAAACATTCTCCTGGGCAATATAAATGGTGGATGGTCAATGCTTATGTTATCTTAGGATAAAAGACAGATCACAGTGAACACTTGTGGCAGAGAGCTGAAGTGACAAGTTTGAGTGTACAATTTGAGAGTGATGAATTCTGGTTATCTAATACCTGCTTTTTAACTACCAATAAGACTATTTGATGAGTAAATGCAATGTCACTGATGATCAAAACACATTCTTCTTGACTGAAAAAAGAGCAATGGCAATCGCCAATGATACTTGGATGGCAGCTAATCTTAGCAGCAGAAAAAGGCAATTCCAGGAAAAGCGAAGGGATGACAAAGCTAGAGTTAACATTCAAGACAAAGTAAACTATAGTTAAGAGTTGTAAATTAATTTGGCTTGATTTACTCTTTAAATACAAGAAAACAAAAACACATTCTTATCCCACAAGGAAGTAAGAGTTGTATTCTTTTGCCAGACAATAATCTGAAATTATGTTACATAATTCCTCACCTTTGGTCAGGTAAGCATAGAAAATATAAGTAAATTCAAGGGCCTGCCTGGGTAAGTGTTCACAAGTCCTTGCTCTACACTGGGAAATGTACCTGCCTCTGGCTATTTTATGTCTGTGTATCTGCCATACCTGGATACAGGGACATCTCAAGGGCTATGATAAAACTGTGTATACATAGTGGAGATAGTAGGCATGAGGTATGGAGAGAGATTTTTTTTTTTTTTGCTTTCTAGGAAGCTATGTACCTCTAAATCACTGAACAACCTAGTTTTCTTTCCATGGAACTGAACTAGTAGCAACAGCAAAAGGATAGGTAAAGGGGCGGCAGAAAAGAAAGAAAAGAAAATTCACAAACCACAGAACAGAAAGTGACTTCTAAAAATCAGGCAGTTTAACCTCTGATTTCCAGGTGGTTGGAATCCAAATCATCTAAGAAAGCAATGCTCAAGTTGGGAGGTTGAGGGGAATTGTCCCTCCTCAGAGACCAGAATCATGGGGGATGGGATCTGTGTTTGTGTTGGGGAGGAGGGAGGTCAAGTATCTCTTCATCCAGTAAGAGTCCCTGCCTCACAGTGAGCCACCGATGCTGATGGCAGCATAGATCTTGTTCATGTGTGCTTGAGTGGAAAAATAGTTAAGAACTACTTTCTAAAACAAAAGGCATACAACCCTTTTGTAATAGCTTTCTAAATTTACTGTGTTCTTAACCCAGTTCACTAAAAGTAGGGCAGAACAAAAGTTCATAAAAGAATGAATTAATCTGAGTTGGAGAAATGGGAAGATGTTTCAGAGAGGCTTACTGGGCATGAAGCTATGGTTTGCTAGCTTTTCCATGTTACAGGGCTTTACTATTCCTGCTAAGGGACTCTTACTGAGTAGATATCCTAAAATACAATAAAAGCAGTTTTAAGGCTGTGTATTGTATTCAACCTATCTCCTAATTCTCTCTACTTTACTCAGGTTGTCAAATTTATTAAATTACAATAAGAAATATAACTATCATGGAGAGTCTCATGTTCACTCTAATATATTTTCATCTGATAGGCAGGTGTACATAGGAAGCCAAAATATAATCATAAAGTTACTTGGTGAGCAGGAATTTCAGAGCAAGGTGCCATTAAGCACAACAATCCAAAGCTTCCATCTCCTTTCCAGGCATGCAATGGCCTCATAAAACAGACACTTCTACCAAACTACTTACTTCTGAAAGTTTTTGTTCTCCCACCAAGGTGATTTTTTTTCTAAATCTATCATCCCAGGTAAGACTATACAAGACCAAATAAATGGTGTTAATTTTTTTAAAAGGGAGAGAGGGTGGTTCAGAGGCTGTGGAAGACATGTGATTTTGGACTAGGTGGCATAATCTAAAACATGATAGCTCCTGGAAGATAGTTCTTAGGGAAGAAATATCCCTAAGTGATTAAATTAAATACTGATTTGGTGAGAATAAACCTAAATTGTTTATCTAATGAGTATTATAATAATGCTTAGAAAACACTTTGAAATAGACTTTTGGCAAAAATACAGAATCTCACACAAAGCAGACAGACCTCTGCCGATTTGAAGTGAAAAAGAGCATCACTAGCCTTACCGAGAGTTAGTGAAATGTTAACCAGGTTAAAGTGAGATTGGAACATTAAAGGCATAATTGCCATTTTAGAAGGGGAAGATTATATAAGAGCTCATTGACAAGCCAGTGAGACTGGCCTATTTATTTTTTTTGTATTTGTATTTTGTCTGGTGGGGGTGTGTGTTAAAATCTGTTTTTCTTTGAGGGAGATTGCCCTTTAATTCTCTATTGAAATGACTGGGACAATGATCCAGAAAAATTCCATTGCTTAAACAGAATGCAGAGGTGCTCGTTCTCTGAGAAAAAATGCACCATACTACAGTCATTTCATCATAACACTTTTTAAAAGGGGGTTAAGGGGAAAGTAACATTTGTTGAGGAGCCCAAGCACTGGAGAAAGCCCTTCCTATACAGTATATAGTTTCCCTGGGTGGGACTGATAGGTGTCAGATTCAGGAAAAGACTCCCAATACAATGGGCATGTATTTCTTTGGCCATTAAAACAAAACAAAAACCCTCAAAACAAAAACACACTTGGCCTGGGAGGGAGGTATGGGAAGTTAACAGAAACAAAAACTACAAACAAAGGGCACTGAGTAGTTCATGATAGGTATCAGGAGGACAAATGTTCTTTTCCTCTGAAGAAATAGTGATATGCTTTTGACAAATATTATTTTTGGGTAAAAGAGGAAGAGTAGCAAATTATATATCTAACTGAGTGGTTATTTGGTAGTGTCCTCACTGTTTTGTAATTTTTATGGGATCTTCTACAGCCTAACTTTTCTCATGTTTCTCCTTAGGATCTTCATTTTTTTGAAGCCTTAAGTTTAGGAACATACATGACTGTGGTATAGTACATGAGTGGCAAATTTTACTGTCATATAGTAAGTCACTTAAAACTGATACAACAGCAGCACTCTTTAGTAGTAACTGCAATTATTTAAAAGACTCTTAAAACATTAAAAAAGGACATAAGGTACTTTATTTAGGATTTAATGTTCTTTATCACTTGTTCACCTCATGAATGTTATTAGATGAGGTAAAGGGAAGGTATATGTATATTTTTAACCTCAATCCTTATTGCTAGCTCCATCACTTCCCTTGCTTCCAATACACTATCTAGTTCAGCTACACTTACTGACTTCCCTTAAATACTATATAGTAAGCTCCTTGTCACCAGTTTCTCCACATTTTAGATTGATTCACACTATTCAGAACCGTCAACTTCCTAAAGCCTAAATCTGATCTTGTCACATTTTTTTTTCTTTTGCATAAAACTTCCTCTGTTAATTCCTCACTGCTTACACTCCATCCTCATGTCCTTTAATGTTTTAACATTTTTACAAAGTGATCCGAGTCCTTTAAATAATTGCAGTTACGACTTAAGAGTGCTTTCTCCCTTGAAACTGGGTTAGATATTTCTTACTCTACTTCTGGTAGTACGTTTCTTTTATTAAATACTACTTATGCTACATGTTAACAGTGGGCATGGCTCTCTCCTCCACTGAATTGAGATCTCCTGTAGGTCTGGGACTTTTTCCTTTTTATTCTGGAAGCTTCAGTGCCTAAAGCTTGGGGCTCAGCTCACTGCAGGCACTGAGTGATGAATGGACTAACCAAATAAATTACTGTGTAGTGAAAATAATTTTCCTAAGGCATTTTTCGAGGCCATGAAAAGGGCACAGGAAAGAAACATTTTGAGGTATACTCAGAAGAGAAAAGAATAAGCTTTCAATGAAAATCAGTTCAAGTCCATGAGGAAGGGAAAGAAGGAAATTTCGAAGGTCAGAAATAAAGTTTGGGCTCACAACTGTACGCACACAGAGGTTTACTAGTGTGCTCTCCAAGGTACCAGAAAGATCAGGATGAAGAGGCATGGTTACATAGCGGCTTTCAAAACCCACTAGGGTTTTTGACTACCCAGAACAAGAAATCATTTTTATTTAAAGTAACCATTTCACATATTCCAGTGGTATGTATATGTGTATATAAGGACACATAAGTTTCAATGAAACAGTATTTATTCTTACTAAATACTATGTACTCTGATTCTATTTCTTTTTTTTTTGTTTTGTTTTTAAAATGCAGGCTGGGAACCACTAAACTGATCTTACAACCCACTAACAGATTTCAACTGGTCGGTCCATTTTGAAAAACTTGATATACAAAGACTTGAGGTGCTTGGTCTACCAATCCCTAGCACCTCATAAGAATTGCTAGCCTGGTTACTTTCTAAATACATTTCTACCTAGTCAAAGTTACACTGCCAGGTCATCCTGTCAAGTATGTCTCAAGTCAATTTAATAAATGTTAGAATGAACACCTCTAAACTGTGTTATTGATGACCTATTCCACCAGGTTGAAAAGCATAGAACCCTCATTTGATGAGTGTAACAAAAACTACATGGAATAGGCAGAAGAATCTTAAAATGTCTCATTGAAAGACAAAGTTTTGATGATCAAACACATATGCACACACACAAATTTAGCTCTTATATTTTCTGTTATTCAAACTCTACCACCACCAAGAAAAAAAATCTACAGATTCAAAAATCTACATGTAAAATTTCAACCTTGGGGAAAAAACAACAACAAATAACTCTATACAATGGAAATGGGGACAGTTAAATTCTATGTAACTTTATAATTTTAAATCTTAAACATCTTCTCCTTTCCAAACTATGCCATCTTAATTTTTGAAAAGTAAAAGAATGATTAATAGTTTAATAATATTCCCCTGAAAAGAAACATAAAATGCAGAAAAGCAGCATTCTAGGTTTCAATCCTATTTCCATCATTTTTATGTCCTTGACTGAAGAGTTAAAACAAGATTGGATGGCCAGTGCCTTGGTCTTAAAGAAAAAACCACATCTGCCTCACTTTCAAAGTTCTAATCAATACCAACTTTGTTTCCTCCAAAACTTTAAATTTGATTTCCTTACTGTCTCCCTACCCCTCACACAAACTTAACTCCTGCCAGGTGCTTTCACTCCTAACTTTCATTTACTAAGCATTTGCAAAGAGCCTGGTATTGTGCTAAATACTTTACATATAAAATCTCATTTATGCCTCACTGCAAATCTGTGAGCTAGGTACTGTTAAGTCCCCTTTTACCGATAAGAAAACTGAGGGTCAAAAAGGATCAGTAACTTGCCCAAGGTCACATAGTCATAAAGTAGAAGGGCTGGGATTTTAAACCAAGCCTATCAAATTCTATCAAACTTGGTATATTCTTTTCTTTCCTCTCTATACCTTACCCATTCTTCAAGATCCACCTCCTTTATGAGGGCTTTCTCAAAGGCATCAATTACAGTCAATCCTCATTATTCACAGGTATTTGTGAATTTGCTTACTCAAAAAATTTGTGTGTACTCCCCAAATCAATACTTATGGTGCTTTTGTGATCATTTGTGGATACATGCAGAGCTGCAAAATATTTGAGTCACCTGATGTGCATGTTCTCAGCTCAGTTGGAACAAGGCAACACTCTTTCTTGCTTCAACTCTCATAATGTAAACAAGTGTTTTTTGTAAATAAGTTCTCATACTGCAAACAAGTGTAAACAACTTTTTTGCATTTTTGTACTTTTTGCTGGCGATCTCACTGGTTAAAATGGCCACCAATCATAGTGTTGAAGTGCCACTTAATGTTTCTAAGTACAAGAAGGCCTTGAAGTACCTTACTGAGAAAATGTCTCAGATAAGCTTCATTCAGGAATGAGTGCTGTTAGCTGTGAGTACAATGTTTATGAATCAGTAATATATATTAAATAGGTGTCTTTAAAAAGAAATACATGTAAAATAAGATTATGTATTAATTGGCAGATGAAAATGTTATGACCAGAGGCTTGCAGGAACCTAATCCTGTATTTCCCCTAGGAATAATGGTTCAGTATTCACTAATTCAGTGTTCATGGTGACTTTACAGAACATAACTATTGTGAATAATGAGAAATGGACTGAAATACTGATTTCTGTTTAACACGGTATGCTTTGAATCTAATTTCTTAGAAGTGATTTCATAATATAAAGAATTATGTAGCTCTGTGACTTGTGTAAATATTTTATTTATTTATTTATTTTTTAAAAGATTTTATTTATTCATTTATCCCCCCTTTGCTGCTTGTGCTCGCTGGGTCAGCTAACCACGCCGTGCGGGCGGGCTTGCCTTCACCAGGAGGCCCCGGGAACCGAACCGGGGCCTCCCATATGGTAAACGGGAGCCCTACTGATTGAGCCACAGCCGCTTCCCTGTAAATATTTTATATAGCTAACTAGATCGAAAATCCAAGGAGGCCAAAATGGTCTTATTCCTATTTTGTACAAAATATAACAGAACTTATGGTAGACACAGTAGATGATCAATGTACTTATTGATGATCCAAGACATAATTTGATATTCTCTTCCTAAAAAGCAATATTAAGTTTATTCAAGATTCAAACTAAATAAATAGGTGTGATTTAATTAGCTAAAACTGAATACAAAAGAAAATTACTAATAGGTAAAACCCTTCATTCTAATTCTAGATTGAATCAGAGTGCCAAAGTGATTATAGCAACAAATACAATGATTTGGAATCATAAGTATTACAGGCAACTTATTGTATCAAGGGGGACGATTCTAAAACTCCCATATTTCCATGTTTTTCACCTGAAAATGAAACATGAGAATGGACCAATAGTGCTTAATCAGTGGATTCATCAAAGCCTTCAGTGGAACTTTTTGAAAATATAAGATCCAGTCTTGCTTTAAGAAACTGGTTCAATTAATCTAGCATAGGGCCCAGGAATCTGAATTCTTGAAAAGTTGATTCTGATTGAGAATGATCATTCTCGATAACCCCTCAGACCCTTAGTGCTCCAAGATTTAAGGAAGAACTAGCCTTCACACAACAGAAAAACAAATTGTGAATAACATACTTTAAATTAGTCAGAATAAAGTAAGTGGTCAAGCTATTTTTTTCAAACATGTCATCACATTTATACACAGTTCATTAAAAAAAACTTAAGGGGAGCAGATGTGGCTCAAGCAGTTGAGCATCTGCTTCCCCACGTGGAAGGTCCCGGGTTTGGTCCTGGGTGCCTCCTAAAAATAAAAACAAACAATAAGACAAATGAAAAAATCAATTCAGGGGAGTCAATGTGGCTCAGTGGTTGAGCGCTGACTTCCCACTTACTAGGTCCCGGGTTAAATTCCCAGTCTTAGTACCTCAAAACAAAACAAAACAAAAACAACAAAAAAACCACCTCCCCTCAAAAAACAAAACAAAACAAAACTTAAAATGGACTTTTCAATAAGAGGCATCTAAAATGACATCCAGATTTTTTTTTTTTTTTAAAGAAAACACTGCAATGCAAAGTGAGACCTAGGGTTTAAGACCAATTCCCATTATTCAGTAAGGGGCTACTGTATTTCCCAACTTTTGAGCAGCCATAACTTGTGCATTTGTCTCACATTTAATAGAAAATTAACAGATTCAGAGATGAAATGAGGTAAAAAAGCCATTCATCCCAGTACATTCATTTTACAGATGAAAAAAGAAGAGATCTTTCTAGTATGCCAAATTGAAAGATAAAGTATTAAACAATCCCTTTTACTCCTCCATACAGTTGAATCAAATAAAGTTGGCAAAAATAGTAAAATTAACATTTTAAAACTAGTAGTCACCAAAAAATATTTTTACATGTCTAATACAATCTACAGACTCATAACAGGGTTTTTAATACTTATGGATTTTGATGTATTTTTGCTTATTTTCCAAATTCTAGTTTAAGAATAACTAAAACATGCCTTAAACTGTTAATTATATACTCAAACCTTTTAAACAATGTTTTGTTTGAGGAACACTTCTTTTCCATTAATTGTTGAAAACACACCTGTTTACTCCAACTGTAAATATACAGTGTGATACTCATACTACAGTACCCCTTCCCCCAAACAGCATAAAACCCAACAACTTAGAAGTAAGTTGAACAGGAAAAAGAAAACTCAGTGTTAAAATGCTTAAAAACCATTTGGAAATAAATAATGATAAAGCGGACATTCAAAATACAGGAACAGTTTTCTACTGTCAATACGCCAATACTATTTTATAAAAGAAGGATTGCTTACTCATTTCAACTACAAAATCTAACATTATATGACTTGGGTATTTTCATTTGAGTACAAGTGTCTGACAAGAGAAATTCACAGTCTTTGGGAAAAAATAAATCCATTCAGGATATGGTAAAAAAAACAATATGATTTTCCATTTTTTCCAGTCCATTTCACTTATTTAAACTCCATTTCCCTTCTCAGTTTCCCCAATCCCTATACCTTGTTAAAGCATAGGGGTCCCTGAATTAATTCCAAAGCATCAGCAGATTCAGAGAAGAAATTTCTGGTTTAGAAGGAAGTCCTTTTTTTTTTTTTTTTTAATTAAAGATTTTATTTATTTATTCATTTATCCCCCCCTTGCTGTTTGCGCTCGCTGGGTCAGCCAACCACGCCGTGCAGGCGGACTTGCCTTCACAAGGAGGCCCCGGGAACCGAACCCGGGGCCTCCCATATGGTAAACGGGAGCCCCACTGACTGAGCCACAGCCGCTTCCCGAAGTCCTTTCTTTTAATAGGATCATAACAATTGAAAAGCTAAATACCACTACATATCAACTTGAAGATAGGATCACACAAAATTGATTTATGAGATGTTACAGTCCTACTACACTGATCTGGCCGCCAGTTTAGAATGGATAATTTCAAGAAACCAAGTAGTTATAGCTTTGAAATTTACAAAGAAATAATTAGGTTTCCAGAAAAATGTTTTATAAACATGTGGCGTAACAGTTAGGGGAACAAATGAAGTAAATGAGTGAACCTGTATTATCAACAAAAATTTGGATTTTATAAACATCAAACTAAAAGGCAGAAATAGCCAGATAACCAGTATGTCTGAGACAAAAATAATTAACTAAAATAAAGCTAGACCAACTACCAAAAATAGCATCATCTTTGAATACAAAGTATCATTAGGAATGATTAGAAATCACTTCAGTCTATGTGTAATTACATCATGAGTTTGAAAAAACAACTTTTTGAAGGATTGAGCTTATATAACTTTTAATCTTTATCACTATAATTGAACTTTTACTAACAACTTTACAACAGGAATTACTTTATAATACAAAACTTCTTTATACAACTAATTTCTAAAAACCACAATATAAATGTTGAGCAAGACACAATATACTGCCATTTCATTATGCTGTTCTTTATTTTCCTGGCAAAAGGAAATACCATCATTCTTCCAAGACTCAGAACTAATAATCTTAATTAACTGACAATGTTACTTTTATACTTAATGCTTTAAGAAAAGAGCAAGCAAAAATTAGTAAATCATTCTTTTTTGGCAAGCAATTCAAGCATAAAGTTTTACTCTGAGAAAATGATGGAAAACAAAGTCCAGCCAGAATTTCGTTTAGCTGTTTAGTAACTTAGTAAAAGTACTGAATTATAAAGTAGTGCTGCATCTGAATACTAAAGCAGGTTTGTAATAGGAACTTATAGTTATCTAAGGGATTTCTTTTGTAAAGAATTTATCACAAAAAATTAACTCTGATTACCATTTTCATTTATAGTACATTTCTAACTCTTACCCCTTTTGTCAGAAATGCTCAACATCACTCATGATTAGGGAAATTTTTAAAAAAGCATAAAATCTTAGGAAGTAGAAACCAAGCTTTTAAAACAGATTTTCACAACAAAATTTATTAGAAGAATAGTGGTTTTGAAAAGTCTAGCATCCAGTGAGAACTACCATACACAACATTACAGCTGGGAATGTTTCTCCAAAATGTCGTGGTCAAATAATACAATGGAACCATTAAAATCTTACACATGCACGAAAGAACTAGCGCTTTTGACATACAATGCAAAAAAAGGAGGAAAAAAAAAAAAAAAAAGAAAAAAAGGGGACCACATGGATTAAAATTTAAGTACTCATCACATACATTAAGACACAGCTTATTTTAGTCCAGTCAAAAATCAGAACTGCATTTAAAATTTAACGTAGTGCAATCAAACCAAAAAAACTTAATTTGTGATCATAAGTGCTCTACTACATAAACATTGATCATAGCAAGGAATAAAACGTTCAAATCACACAGTACAAAAAAATCTGTAAATAAATATAAACTACAGTACAAGAGAAATATTAAATTATACAATTCCGTCAAACTGTAAACAGTATATTGAAATGAGGTCCATAAGAGTAAAGGGGGTTCCTGTTTTGTTGCATGACACTTGAACTTCTAGAGAGCTGAAAAATGCCATTTCCAAATATCTTCAAAGGCTATGGGTTTTATATAAGAGAAAATTCCTTTTAGATGTAAGATATCAAATATTAAAGCAGAGGAATAATCTATTTTGGTAACCACAGATATTACTGCAGAAAGCTAAATGAGTTTTTAAGAAGAGAGACCTCTTGTAGACAAGTCTTAACATTAAAAATGTAAAGTGCTAAAACACTGGAATTAGAACTTCACATCACAAGAAACTTGTCACTGAGGATGACTTCAAGTCTACCAATTATTCTGAAGAAATCATCTGCTGACATGCAGACCTAAACCACCTCTGCTAATATTTTTGACATTTTACATACTCATGTTACAACACCAACTTTGGCAGAATCACTACTAATAAGCACAAAGCACTCCTGGCCCAAAGGTTCCATCACAGTGGCCAGTGCACAGAATTCTCTAAAGACATTGCATAAACTAGAATGTAGAGGTCAGACAACCAAGGACCAGTGAGTGCTTGAATTTAGTAGTAGTTATGGTGAAGAAGCAAGAGCCACATCGAGGAGGAACTGCATCTGTGATAGTTTACAGAAGCAGCAAAGGAATGTTGTTTAATTGTGCTGGCTATTAGTGGCATTTAAAAATATATAGTTTAACCTTGTATGGGGGGGGATATGTGTGTGTGCTGGCTAATGCACATTTTGTTTTTTAAAATATACTGTTAACAGGAACCCCCGTATTATCTGCTCAGTAGTAATAACTGAATATATAGAATGCCACTATAAGAGTGTGAGGCACCGTGTGCTGGAGAGTTATATGCAGCTTTAAAATCTGTTTGGCTGAGTTATACCTGGATACCTGAACTGAGTTTTTAAGTTGACATTCATCAAGGATGTGCTACACCAGCACAACGAAATAAAAGCAAAACAGAAAAATACAAGTCACTGTTAGGTTTAAGAATAGCATCAAAGTACCTGAATTGAGTGAGAATAGTGTGTAAACTGTCCCTGAGGGTTTTTAAAACAGTGTGTACAAGTTGGATTCCTAAGAACGTTATATTTAACAGTTTGGACTGATAAAATACCAATGTCTGACAATTTAAAGTGGAGGTTGTAAAGAATTATATGCTAACACTCCAAATTTATGTTCTATACATTTCTTCTCAAAGCAGTAATAAGCTGCTAAGTATACATCCCATCAGAAAAAAAACAACATGTGGGAGTCAGATAAAGGTTTTCTATCTTAGTCTGTTTTTCTGACAGCACAGCATATCAATATCCAATGACTATATCTTTCCTAGATCAGAATGTTACTAATTTCGACTAGTAATATAGGATTAAACTTTTAATCAAACACTTTGCTATTACATACTAAATTCCTTAAACTTACTAATGCTGGTATACTAACCTAGTTAATTATCCCCCCTCATTTTAGAAATATACCCTTTCACAACTTAAAAACATTAAGATGCATTTTCAGTCCTCTGATGTAAAAAGCATGTCAGTGAATTAATATTAAAAATTTACACAATAAAAGGCTTGAATTTCAGCCAGATTCTAAATACTGCTCATTCCCTGAAGACTTAAAGGGAGAGAGAATCCCTACCCAATTTCCTAGTGATTTATTTTTCTGAAACAGTCGGACACAATTTTTCATTTTGGGGAATTTTCCCCTCACCTCCTCTCAAATCCCAAATTCTTAAGCCTAAAATGCTTAATGAAATGAGGAAAATTTAGGCATTCACTTGGAATTGCTTGAAAGGTATAAAATGTTGTCCTTTTCTTTTTTATAAGACAAGATTTATATAAATGTGATCTGACCCCATATTATGTAGTATGTTTTATATTTTTAAATAATCACCCTAAAACTTACAGTACCTAAGACTCTGAAGATAAATTAAGACTTTAGTGTTATAACAGAAAAAGTGCTGAATTATCCCTTTTCTAGTACTTTCAACATTTCAGACAAGTGCTTTACTAGTGACAGTAAAGTTTACTATATACCCTTCCACCAAGCAGGAAAAAAAAAAAAAAGTAACCTGAATGAAAGAAAAAGACTTTTAGGAGTGTAGCACCGGGTAGTAAGCAAACTTAAAAAGGAGGTGTTTCACTCAATCTGACAGGGCAAAAATACTCTAGATTGAAATTCTATTTGGCTATTGACTGTTAAAAATCCCTGCTCTGTGTCAGTGTCCTGTGTCCAACTACCCTGTCCCCCCCACCCCAAGTCCCCTTACACACTATCCACTGAGAATCTAATCTCTAAAGAGATTAGCTTAAAATTTGTTTTCAGGACATACCTGAGAAAGGGTGCAATTATGCAGAACAAGGAATCCAAGACTGCACTAATACTGGTTATAGGTTCATCAATTCTTTCCCAAGACAAATCTAAAAAGTCTAGGAATTATGGATCTTCAAATATGTCTTACTGCTTTAGATTTTTTTGGTATGTGTGTAGGGTCATTTCCAGTGTTGAAAAGATTATCTTGAGCCTGTTCAATGACAGTTCAAGACAGGATAAAGAGTTCATTTCCACATTCAGACAAATAAAGGTTAAATATTATGATTACAATATTTGCTACATCCAATAAATCTATGAATAAACTAAAAGTGCTTGCTTTTCAGTTTTTATTGATATAGCTCTAAATGAACTGGAAACCTAAAATTATCCCCCAAATAGTTGCAGAATTAACTCATGTTTTGTTTCTCTAATCAATATTAATTAGTTTTGATTCTTATTTTCAAAAGTCTGAAGAATTTTTCTATCAAATGAAGAAGGCCCAACTTTACTACAATATCCATCCTGTGACTAGTTTTTAGTATTTTAGGACAGAATCTTTAGACTTTCCTCAAAAGCCTACATACTTTCCCATCATTCTTCCCATTCTCACCCCAATCACCTTCATAACACTTAGGGCACACAGCTACAATGTTATGCTACAGGGCTAATGCCTGCTTCTTTAAAAGGCATAATTATTTGAGAATAAGAGACAAGAGTGTATGCAAAGAATTTCCTCCCTTTTCCTATCAGTCATCATGTTCACAAATCCTACTTAAGTCTCAATGAGAGAATGAATCCAAAAACTAAGAAAAAAGAGTTTGAAGGTCTACATTCCTTGTACTACAATTATACTTTGTTACTTTTCAGTAGATTTTGAAAGCAATAAGATTTTGAAAAAATCCCTATATAGCTTAAGTGTCTCCTAAGTGGGCTGTGTGGCTAAAACCATCAAATTTTTAATAACACTGGCCTGACCATAGTATTAGTGGAGACCTAATTCTAATGAAAAGGTAACAAAGAAAACCATCTTTGATATCTTCATGAAGGTCAAAATTTAACATGTAATTTAAAATGTCACCTATAAAACAAGTGGGGGCAATTAGGCCTATTGCCATATTCTATTACATTACAGCAACCGGAATATATAGTAAAGGGTGTTTTATATGAAAATAACCTCTGATATTTAGGTAAAGAAACAAGAAATACAGAAGCAAAAATAAGTGGTTTGAAAATTAAATCTACAGGGATAGTAGCTATGAAATAAAATGAAACGGAACTGTTATAAATCCACTGTAACTACTCAAAATAATTTCAGATTCTGACACCGAGTTAAGACTTATTCATTTGTTTATAAAAATAACTAACTGAATCCAAGCTTCACTATTGGGGGCAATGAAATATAAGAATGTGAGAGAATCACAAAGGCTTATAACCAGGCCATACACTGTGTGCTTACTTAGGGTAGGAGGAGAACACAGCTCACAAGCAGCTCAAAGGTTGCCGTGTACTGCCTAATGACAGAAGGTAGTTAGGATATGGGCCTTTATAGGTAGTCATTTTTAGTCTAATTTAGAGTTCTCTCCAAGAAACTGGGAACTAAACTTCTCATTGTGCCTTATTATTTTACTATCTGATCCCATATAGCTCATATTATAGCTCAGGTAAAATGTTGGGGAATGGAAATGCCAATTGGTTGAGGTAATGGTTTACATCAGATAACCAGAGTTCTAAAAGCACTTCAATATTGTAAAGTAAAAGTGTACCAAATAAAGCTAATACACACTTCACACTTGTTGAGCTTGCTCACCAGAATGAACAGTAATTAACTTCACATGAGGACCCCTATTATCACACAAAGCCTTACTCATATTCATGATCTGCTGCAGCCAAGGTTTATCGAGCAACACCTAAACTTCAGAATAACAACAAACTTAATATTAAAAAGTATTGTACACACAAATATAAATTATTTTTCCTGAAAGAGAGACCTTGTCCTTCATGGTAGTTGGGGAACAGAAAAAAACTATCTAGCTCATCACAAACATAGTTCAGAGCCACATATAAGCCTACTGAAAAAGTAATATAATACACTACATTACTGTCAAGCTTGATGACTATACTGTTTCAGAAATAAGAAAGCTAATGATAAAAATACCAACAAGATATCCTTCCACAGAATTATTTAGTGTTTTGATTTTATAGAGCCATAGCTTATCCAGTCTATAATATCAATGTTCTCTCATAAAAATGCCAAAATTTATTTTAAATACATTATCTCCTATTATTAGTATGAGTAATATCATATAATTTGAACAATGCCATCATCTGCCTACTGGAAAATGTGAAGGGGAAAAAAGGCTTTTGTGACAAAGAGAATTGTGAACTACACTTTCCCACACCATACAAATGGTCAACTGTTGTTTGGGTCATGCAAAACTCTGATTAGCAGAAATTAAGCATGCGAACAGACCAATCTCTAGTACCCATTTATAAGAATATCCCCAAACTAGAATATCTACACTGAAAGTGCCATACAGAAGAGCGGTAAATCAAGAGAAAAATAAAATATTAAAGGATCACTGGAGGCACCAAGACTGACAGCCAACCATGTGATGTACAACCTCTGAGAAATACATGGTATAATGGAACTCTGAACACAAAATTTAACATTAAAAGTGCACCTGAATATTACAAACTAACTTTACAAAACCTACAATAAGGTAAAATATATATCTTTTGAAATATTCAGCAGCTTTTTGTTTTTTTTTTTTTTTTTAGGTTTTTTTTTTTTTTTTGAGAGGCTCATGAAATTTAAAGGGACCACTATCTAATCTCAACCATGCTTCACAAAACAATAATGGCTATTTTATATTGCAGTTACCAATGTAATGCAATTAGTGCTTTAAAATAATCTACACTCAAAAAAGAAAAAAAAAGGGGGGGGGAGGGAGGGAGAGAGGGAGAGAGACTTTGGAGGAAATATGCTTACTGAAAAGCTTCTTGGAAAAGAAAGTTTACCTGAATATCAAGTCATGACTGATCTCAAGTGTAATGTTTAAAAGCTTCACAGACATGAATATTACAATCTTCAGGTCTCAGGACTTTATCTGAGAAAGTTTAGAGTTTGGTTTGTTTTTAAAATTCACTTTCTAACCAAAACAAATAATAATAGTACTCAAATTTTCACTATTTACAACTCTCAGCCTACAATCTGAAATGACACAATACAAGTTCTCTTATTTAAACTGCAGCATTAAAGGGTAGGCACACCATTCTTCTGCTGCTCGATTGTCATCCACTGAAACACACATAGAAAATATTTATGTTAGTAAAATGATCACTCCATGTACACTACAATGACAAAATTTACATAACTCAACTCATACATCACTTATATAGACTACCACATAAGATTAAACCTCTCTGAACAGTAAAACTCTACAAAAGTTGAACTTTTAGGGCCAGATTTTTAAATGGGCCTTTAATGATGCCTTTCCGAGAGGGGGGTAAGAACAAGCACAAATTAATTGCTCAGAACACCTTTTTGCAGCAATCTTGGGTTACTGAATACACCAACCATCATACAAAAAGGCACCACCATGGCTGCAATTAATTTTGTGCTGGCAAATTCTTTAGCGTGGAAGAAAGGAGGCATTCCTTCATAAGCTTAGCCCTTTGCTTTCAGCAAACTTTGTACAACATCCTTCAACTGCAGATGAAAACCATACATTTGATAATGTAATTTTATTGCAACCTCCAGCTAAGCTGGAAAATTTTGCAAAGCCATATACTGCCGCTGAGCCCAAACTGCTTTTTCTGTTGAGAAGACCAGAAAGCCAGGAGGAAACAGGTTCAGTCATCCACTGATTAAAATGCTACACAAAATAACCGAACTAAAAGGGGAACCCAAGCCCAGGCTATTGTCAAGAATGAGCAGTGCATATATTTTAATAACAGCAATGGTGTGCCTAACCTTTGAACACATAGATTGTTGGGGTGGGAGTGGGGAGGGGAACGAAGTATCCTAATATAATTTAATTAACTGCTCCAACATTTCAAGGCAAGAATTTATGCCTTAGTAATATCTTGACCTACTTCTCCTCAAACTGTTAGTCTCCATCTGAAATCATCACCTTCTATTTAACCAACACTCCAAGTTTGATTCTGTTTTATCCCAAAACTCCAACAACTTTTTTTTGGGGTGTGTGTGTGTGTGTGTGTGTGTGTGTGTGTGTGTTAAGCATTCAGAAAACTAGAAGGGCCTGACTATCTCCCAGCAGATTATTATATAGGGTGTATGGGGTATGGATATTTTTTTGTACAAATAGTAATTTGGTCACAACGCAAAATTAAATCCCATGGGCTTTATCAGTTATTCTTGCAAAAATTGTAGAAAATAAACCTTCCAAGTTTAATTACTATAATTTTAAAAGCGCATCTCAAAAAAAACCTTACATGTTCTCTTCAAGGAGTGCTTATACAAACATGATCTAAAAGGTCCTGAACCATGTGCTAAACAACCATGAAAATTAGTTAAATATCAGAAAGAGTTAAGGAGGAGATATTTAGTAGGATGCCCCCCCCCCAAATCAAACCAACAAAATTAAACCAGGCCCCTACTCTTGTACTAATATTTGGATTAGTTAAAAAAAAGAAAAAGAAACTCTAATGAGCTTGACTCCTGATTGAATTTTTGTTAGAAAATATGTAACCTAAATCATATTAGGTTACCTTGTGGTTCTATATTTTTCTCTCACCACAACCATGGTAATGTGGATATATGGGCCGACTACTGAGGCTGTAAAATCTTGACATCATTTTTGCAGTATCACATCTACTTAAACACATTTCTTTCCCTATTTCTCCCATCCCCAATAAAGAGATCTTAAATTTTAAACTAGTTGCTGCAACAACATTAAATCATTAATTAGCACATGATCAAATCTTTAAAAAGATTTAAGAATACAAAGAAATCTAGTTTGCTAAAATGAGGCATCCTCTATTGTTTTATGTAATGTACCCTGACTGCTCCTGAGTAAGAACGGAGCTCGTCCTCCATGAGATAAGGCTATATCCTCACTTGTTGGGTGAGACCAAATCCTACCCTTAGAAAACCCAAATGAAATTACAGCAAAGGTAGTGTTACAAAGTAATTAACTGAAGCACTTCTGAAGGTAGTGTGTGTACCCATTCCACCTCCTTTCCTGGGTGAGCACTAAACATACTGCTAATTTATTAAGTAAATTTAATAGTGAGAAGAAATTTATAAAATGTAAATTGACCCAAATGGTTATCATTTTTTTTAGATAACCACATTTCTTGAGTTCAAAGGCTTTATTCTTCTTCTTAGAGTTTATTCTTTAGTTTAATCCTTCAATTAATAGAATCTCAGAAGAAAAAATCTGAATAATTTTATATTATAAGATGGCTTTCCAATTTGCAAAGATAAAGCTCCCAGTATGATAGAGATGGTTTCTAAAAGGGGGCTTTTTTTCCTCTTTTTTTTTTTTTTTATTTTTATTTTTAAATAAAGGCAAATATAACTTAGGGGGGAAAAAAAAAAAGAAGAAAGAAAAGCATGCAGGCTCTACAGGCAAGGAGTCCACTTCCATGTATCTGTATTCTCTGTGAGGTAACTCAATTCTCTTTTGTAGAGAAACATGCAAAAGGCCAAACAATATTCCGAGCCATACTGCACATGGAAATTTAAAAATATGCAACATTCGGAATGCACCTTTCACCTCTGTACACAAGTCAATGCAAAATCTGCAAAGAAACAAGTGTTACAGTAAATGAAGTTAGGTGCAAGCAATGACAGCTGAACAATGCAGTAGTGCTCACCCAGTTTGTACAGTAATTGGCACTCTACAGTATTCCTACTCATTTTTTGATTCATTTGCACTTTGTGCTGCCTCTCCCTGGGGATCTAATTCAATCTTTACAGAAACATCTGGCCCCTCCGACCTCATTAATTTCATCTTTTTCTTTGGAGGGTTTTTCAAAGTGCCCAGCCTCTCCTTTACTTTGTACTCCAGTGTACTGTGGGGAATGCCATAAATACTCTGAGCTTTGGAAACACTCATTTTTCCACTCATAACCACTGAGATTGCTTCCTCCAGTATCTCACTGTTGTACTGTCTGTAACGCCCTCTTTTCTTCCGAGGCTGCTTGGAGCCAGAGTCTCCTTCTTGATCCGATGTGGGATATGGCTGTCCAGAGGTAGACTGCTCAGCATCTGAGCCCCAAGAATCGGGTCCAGCATCTAGCATGCTTTTCCTATTTTGTTTTGGAAGAATAGCCCTTAATTTTTTACTAAGCGCGCTCTCCGTTTGTGAACCCATTACCAAAGAGCTATAGCTGTACTGATCACCAGTGCGAGATTCCCAAGAAAGATCCATCCCTCGAACTTGTGGTATCTTTAAATCTACAGGAGATGAATGGCTCGCATCCTTTTTTCCATCTTGTTTTGCTTGAAGTGCCATTTTTGGAAAGGCAGAGTTTTCTGCAAGAAAAGGAAGGTCACTGATGTTGCTGAGTGCACCATTTCCCCTGAATTTCATACGGCTGAGGTTAAACTCATAATGTGGTTTTGCCCAAGAGGCTTCCCTGGATAATATTAAGTGTTGTCCATGATTCTGTAATCCAGATGGCCCAAGGCTGGCAGCTGTAGACAATTGGTTTCTGCTCAGTAGTTCTTCACTAATCTGCAGGGATCGAGCCAGTGGAACTTTGAGTGATGTGGAATGTCCAAAACCTTCCCTGGTTCCATCCTGTAAGCTTCTTGGAGGTACCCCATCACCACTCCGAAGTCCGTCTGGGCGGTACTGGCTGGGTCTCCCAGGTCGCCTAATTGGATGGAAGGAAACTGATGTGAGCAGGACTTGCACAGGTAGGGAGGGATGGGTGAGGGGACCACTCCTTTATTAGAAGGCCTTGCTTGGGTAACATCACTTTGTGTTATTTATTTATTTTTCTCTAAAATTAAAAAAAATCGTCTCAGCAGTTAGTTTTAAAATTCGTTCACAAAAAAAGAAGAAAAAACAAAAACAAAAACATAAACACAAAAAAAACACAAAAAAACCAGGAGCTTTTTGGGCAAAGAAAAAATAACCTGTCAGCTGGTCTCTGGTTGGGTTCACAAATTTTCGGAGAAAAAGTTTCGCGCAACTGTCTGAAAATAGCACCTTAATTATTAATTACAAAGTAATCATCAATCTCCATAGATCTACACAGAATTGTGTTACCAATGTGACGTTACCACTAAACAAGTACAGTAATAAAAGAGTAAGCCAAATCATTTATTTTAATGCAACATATTCAACATCATGACAACCAGGTGTAAAACTGGAACCATTTACATTGATGGAACCCATAGATAATTGCTCAATTATCCCACAAACAAGTTGATGTTCATCATCAAAAATCAAACCACTCCAAAGAGCATTCCTTATTTTGCTTGGAAAAAATATATGGCTACCAGCCCCTCCCCCCAACAAACAACAATAAAAAACAAAACCAAAACCAAAACAAAACAAACCAAAAAAAACCCCCACTACATTATAACTTACCACAGTTCTTCATTTTAAAACACTATCAGGTGCAGATACATGAGTATCACTGATTCTCCATTTGAAATATTCCAAGCTTAAAAGAAATTACCCTTTATTTTCCCCAAGACTTTGTTCCTTAAATTCTACTCAAAGTACTTATTGTGAGAGGTATATCAACAATTGTGTAGCAGTCTTATTGGGTTAAAAAACAAACAAACAAACAAAAAAACTTCTTGAAATAGCAAACATCTACTGTGAAATTTTAAGTGGATAGCTTTCAAAAATGTTTAAAATACATACTACATACACAAAGCAAATTCATAAGGTTTTTATTTTCACAACAGAGAAAGATTGTCAATGTTAAGATTAGCAAATGGCAAAGCATACCCAAGGGGAATGATTATATTAACTAGTAACAAAATCTAGTTATTGTTGTTTTTTTTAGCAGAAATAATGGTAAGCCAGCTAGCTATGTTCTCTGTAAGTCTACAGGGACTCTGTGCTGTCATTAGTAAGTAACACAAGAAGGATACTGAATATTCAAATAAAAGATGGGCAGTAGTGTTGGTGTGTTTGTCTTCCATAAAACAAAACCACAAAGAAAACACTTTTCATTCAGAGAGATTAACACAGCAATGTCAACCAAATAATACATGGACCTGGTAGCCAAGTTTAAGGTGAATCTTAAACAAGGGATTCATTTATGCAAAGCACACTTGGGCTTCTCCTTTATGTGCTCTTAACTACCCAACTCAATTTTTTTTAAATGTATGCATGAAATCCAATGATTTGGGACCATGCTGACATATACAGTACTACGCCACAGGAAAAAGAAGGGCTTAGGAAAAAGAGATTAATAAATAGTAAACTATGTAAAACACATTAAATTAATAGCTATTTTTAGACTGAAAAAAGGAGAGGAGGAAAAAAAATGATGGATTTTACTGGCAATTTAAAGGGGGTATTTTAGAAGTCAGTAAAAGGTATCCTTCAGTTTGAAGGTAATTTAACAATCAGACAGAAAAGGTTAATCTATTTTTGTCTACTTATTCCTTTAAAAACTAACTTTCCCAAGCTGGTATTCTGAAAGTTAAAAGATCTAGATATTAACTAATTTAAACCTACTGAAATTATTTTTCATAACTAGATGTAGTTGATTTTTGATCACACACAGTATTATAGAAATGCCTTTCCAAAGTGGTCTCTAAATATCTTATTATGTAAATTTTATAAATGGTTAGTGTGTACACATATAGGGAGAATTAGGCAATTCTTACACTGTAAAATTAGGTCGTCTGCTAAGAGTTATCAAAACTGAGCATGTAATAATGTCCTGGTAGCATAAGATGGTTACCTACCAAAATCTATAACCAATCTCATCTATTAGAAAACAAAAAAATACATACAATTACATTTTCTGAACTGCCACACAGAATTAAAATTGCAGTTCAAATCAACAAACAAAACAAAACCAAAAACAAAAAACAGACACACAAAACCCCACAATAGATATCAAGTTATAATATTGGAGCTCAATTTTCAGTCAACAACTTCGACACACATAATACCCTTTACATCTTAACTTCGGAATTACTTAGCTTGGGTTTCACACTTCAAAACACTCAACAACTGCAAGTCCAAAGACATATTCTTGCCATATTCATGATTATTTACTATTTGTACTAAACTGACAAAATTGCTCTATACTAGCCAATTCTAGATTACAGAGATTACCTTTACTTGATAGATGGACATTTTGCACAAGGCCCATCTCTAAGACTTACTCTGAAGGGTTAATTTTTAAAAGGTACAGGGGAGATTGGCATCAATCACTGATAAATTACTTTTATAAAATTGTAGAAAGCTACAAATATTTTCCCTTACCCGTTCCCTTGAGTACTGGAGCAGCCTGGAGAGTGGCTCAGGGAAGTGCTGCCAGCACATGGACTCTTCTTAGTGGATAGATCAAGTACACCGTCTGTAGAGACACAAAGGAACAACTGAGGATATTAAAAAGTAGGAGCAAATATGAACTGAATAGGCTAAAAATGAAAAAGCAGTAGGTCTAGTCAACTAAACAGATATATTGAGTTTTTAAATCAATTCATTAATAAAATCAGGATATTTGTCCTCCTAGAGCTACATAACTTTAGCAAAGCATGTTGTATCTAATATTAACAAGGTAAAATATATTATTAAAAGGGAAGGTAAAGCAGTCACAGAT
Source organism: Tolypeutes matacus (assembly GCA_026826555.1). Lineage (NCBI taxonomy): Eukaryota > Metazoa > Chordata > Mammalia > Cingulata > Chlamyphoridae > Tolypeutes > Tolypeutes matacus. The sequence continues at coordinate 2,156,861 of JAKSZT010000380.1, read as the reverse complement.
GTAAAGAGATACTGAGATATTAGAAATACCAGTTTTCTATGCTAGATGATTAGACTTCATTTTCTAAAGTTTGTTTTTAATGCCATACAAAGTATAAAATCAAATTCCCCAAGAGTTGTTTTAAAAGTACATGAGTTGAATTCTGGAAACTTTAAATACAAAAATTACTTTGAAATGTTTATTTTTACACGGTTAAATTACATGTATACACTGTGCAACACAGTTTTATAAGCTGAATCAGTTAACTGTTTATAATTTGGGTGTGTACTAAATTACTCTCTGGACAAATCTGCAAAAAATGTATATTTGGATTCAGTCTTTTGAAAAAAAAATGCAGATTCTAAATTTACTTGCTGAAATTTATTAATAAGGTATTACAAATTAGTAGGCAAAGTTTAGGGAAACAAAGAAGAATGAAGCAGTCTTGATATTGATAAATACCTCCTAGAGATGTAACTTTTTACTGACGTTAGACCAAATATCCCAAATTCATGTTATTAATAAAATAAAATTAGAAGACTTTTTTTCCCTTAAAAAATTTTTTTTTTCCTTATAGATATATTTAGAAAAGAACTCTCAAGGTATGGACAACTTTTAAAGCTGTCCATCTGTCCAAAATTAACAGAGAAAGATAATACTCAACACCTCTGATTTTCAGCTGGCCAGCAGAGAGGCCCTATTTACTAGCTAGTTATGTTAAAAATCACTACAGGAAGCGGCTGTGGCTCAATCAGTGGGGCTCCCATTTGCCATGTGGGGGGCCCCGGGTTCGGTTCCCGGGGCCTCCTGGTGAGGGCAGGCCTGCCCGCGCGGCATGGTTGGCTGACCCAGCGAGCACGGGCAGCAAGGGGGGGATAAATGAATAAATAAATAAAATCTTAAAAAAAAAAAAAAAAAAAAAAAAATCACTACAGTATAGAATCTATTTAGGACTTGTGTTTGACATTGTAACTCCTTATTTCAGGCTGTTAGAAACAAAAAGCCAACTGTGAGTTTAAAAGAAAGTCCACCTAGAGTTATTAATGCTTCTAAAAATACTGCAATCTTATAGAACCAGGTATCCTAACCCAAATTAGACATCTAACAAGCAAATGCACTGTTGACAATTTTTTCAACCAAATACAGTATTTATTTAAAATTTCTAAGTCTGTCTAATCAAATAGGCAATATTTTTTAAGACTACCAATAAAAATATTAATTAAAGTAGAAAACACAGTAACTTTCATTAAAGTAATATAGTTTAAAATTTATTTCATTTGAAGTCTGTATATTTGGTTCAAATTTCTCTTGATAAGAGTATCATGTCAATACAACATAGCTTTTAACTATAACAGTAGCTAGAGGAAATTAAAGACTAGACAAAGTGGTATCTTTGTATATTAAACTTCATTATTAATACTTTAAATATACCATCTATGCGGTCATTCTCCTATTTTAAACCTGAATCAGTTAGTGCAACATTTAGAGGAAAGAGATTTTTAATGAATAACTACCAATTTGTGCAAAAGAAAACAGTCCTCAAAAAAACCCCACAGGGAAGCGGCTGTGGCTCAATCAGTAGGGCTCCTGTTTACCATATGGGAGGCCCCGGGTTCGGTTCCCGGGGCCTCCTGGTGAAGGCAAGCCCGCCCGCACGGCGTGGTTAGCTGACCCAGCGAGCACAAGCAGCAAGGGGGGGATAAATGAATAAATAAATAAAATCTTAAAAAAAAAAAAAAAAAAAAACCCACAACTTTGCAAATATGGTAACCAAAAGTATACTCATCTGTTAAGAAATCTCTCAGAACTTAAAGATTCTGACTGTTGTTCACCTACATAGTAGCAGGTGGGGAAAAATTATTCAAAGACTATATTGTTTAATAAACAAATGAAGCTAGTCCATTAAATGTAAGCCCTTTATAAATTAAAGTAAAACAAAGTTCTTTCAAAGAGGTCCTTTTAAAAAATAAACTTACTCTCCAAAAATCAACATATTTCTCACCAATAAGTCCACCCTTCCAAAACCATAACCTTTCTGTACACGCTTATGAGATTTTTATAATAAAGATTAGCACAGAAATCACCAACTTACAATTTGTGGTTGTTCAAACTGACTGAGTTGAAATACTCAATTCATCTTTGTGAAATTAAAGGTAAATTGAGATGACAAAGCAACAGGAATATTTAATCCATTTAAGAGAAAATTTTTAGAGACTCAAGAAATGTTTGCTAAACAAAATTGATAACCTTTTAACTTAGTCACTTAATTAGGTTCCTCACCAACAAATTTCTTTTGGAAATATTCTAAGGTTAGTTCATAATACCATCTCATGGATGGAGTTGTTGGTAGCACATTATAAGGAGTGTAACAAACACTGTATTTACGGACGTGACTGTGGCTGAAACAGGTAGTCTAGGGAGGTTATTGTTAGTTGGAGGACATAGCTAGAGGATAATAAAGGGAATGTATAACAGTGACTATGGTGGTAGATGAGGACTGTGGTTAGTAATATAAATACAGGTTATGTTCTACTACAAGGTGTTAAGAATGTGGAAATATATGGGAAAAATATAACTAATGTAACTTATTGACTATAGTTAATAATACTGTAATGTTTTTATAGCAAAAGCAAAGAAGGTACTATATTAATGCTAAAAGTAAAAAAAAAGAATATGAGGTTTGGTTTTGTGAGATATGAATATGATTAAGCATTTCTTCTCTTCATTTTCTTAATTAATAAGGAGACCTTGACTATGTCATTTAACTAATTTGTGTCCATCTGTGTATCTTTCTAAACATTGAAGGAACAATTTAGTTTGTTGTTGGGATTAGATGAGCTAAAATGCCTAGACAGAATTGTTTAGGACTAATACTTCCATAACTTGTTGAGCTGCCTTTTGTCTGTAATTTTATTTTCTGAATTTGAAATAAAGTTTGAAAAAAATACCATGTGCGTGTATTTATGTTTGTGTGTTTATAATACTGAATATATGTAAAATTTACTTATTTATGAAATTTGTCAAACCTACTCAAACTGAACTTCTCAATCTAAAGTGTGTTTTGTCTCCTCATTTCAAGATTTCTGACCCCAGTAGTTTCTTTTTTAAAAATGGAAACAATAAGTATTTTTGACTTATGACCTTATTTGCAAATTAATACTTCTTCTACCTAACAAGTAATGCCATGCTTATTTCTTAGATAGGTGCTAAACCTAGAACATTGATGGTTAAGGGGAAAAGTTTAACTTTTCACAGAGGTTCAATTAAAAAAAAGGAAAAAAAAGGAATATGACAATGCCCTGGAAAGTATAAGATGCATATATAATATCGAGTAACTTAAAGATCAGTAACAATGGTAACCACCTAGCTTTCCTGGGTTACTAACTGCTGATGGGTAAGGTTACCACTTTATCTGTGCTTCTTTTCCATCATGCATACTCAGGAATATTTTAAGAATCACATTTGTTTTTATCTTATTATTGCTGCTGGTGCAATAATACTTGCCAATATTTTTTTCTCCCCAAATTAAAATATTCTGATTGGATAGAGGAGACCTTGACATCAAACCATACCTTGTTCGCTAGGTTCTGACTGAGACTTTCTGACAGTAAGGTCCAGAGGTGAGTCTTGGTCAGCCATGAGAAGTTTGCTGAGCACAGGGTTCTGAGTAGTTGCAGTCGTGAGAGAGGTGGTGACTGGAGATGCTTTCGGCAGGCTTTGGTTCTTTGTGCTATTGGGCTGGCTGGGGTCCTGAGTAGAGCTATTTTTTGAGGTATATTCAGCAGCAAATTGTTGGATCATTCGCTGCATGATCTCACGGGCCACTAGGGGAATATTGGGGTCGGAGACCCAGGGACTGTCTGTAAACAAAGATTTATTTACTTTTAAAGTAGGACAATGTACTTAAAAAAAAAAAAAAAAAAAGACAGCTTTCAATCAAACATAAAATTTCAGTTTATTCTTTTTCTTAAAATACAATATCCTAAAAGTAGTAATCACATTTGAGTTATTTTTTAAATTTCTAAGCTTATGAGTTGCCAATTTTAAAAATAAGATTTTCATAAAAGTATCTGTAAATATTCTCTCTTCCTTCCACTCCCAGAATTATGAAACTAAATTAAGGGATAACAAATAGTGTTCTCTTATGGGTAAGAATCACTTACCTGATTCAGAAATCCCAAAACCCTTCCCTTATGAAATGACTTCCCTGTTTACCAACTACAGATCACATCTAGATTTTCCCTCAGTCATCTCCTCTAAATTTTTGAAGAATGGGTTACTGAGTCATGAGTGCTCGATTTACTTCCTGTTAAGCATTTAAGGCATACCAAGATTATAAAAGGAGATACTTAAAATTAAGTTCCATGATAGGTTAGGACCATGGTCTTCATACTTTGTTGTTCATCAGAATCACCTGCAGGGCTTGTTAAAGCTCAGACTACTGGGTCCAAACTCCAGAGTTTCTGATTCAGTAGTTCTACTGTGGGCTCATGAATAATCATTTTTAACAAGATCCTAGATGCTGCTGGTCCAGGGACAATTTTAGCACTCCTGTGCTAGAATTTAAATACCGAATTTCAAAAGTCTAAGAAAGACCATATATTCCTTGAGTTCTTTAAATACATTCTGCCAACCATTAACACTAGGAAAGCAATGAAATAAATATCTAAGTGATTTAGGCAATGTTAACTTTAAACATAAACCCATATGAATTTACTGACTCACAGAACTCTTAGCAATGGAAGGGGCCTTGAAGGTCAAATGGGGTAGAAATAAATCAAAGAGAATATGTTTTATATCAATACAAGATATTATTGTCCTATGTCTCATCATTTCCACATTATAACAGTCTCTCAGGAAGACTAAGATTCTTGAGAGCAGAGAATGTGCTTTTTTTAAATTTCTGTATACTCAGCACCTAATCTTGCCTGGCATAAAATATGCTTCATATTAGTTGGGTAATAAATTGATCAATCAAATCTATCACATCATACAGTCCTTTTTTTTTTTTTTTTTTTTAACAAATAAGGTAAATGTGATCTAAAATGCAAGTAGCCTATTCCATTTTGTACAGATGGTTAGGGGTAAATCCTTGATTTAGCATTTGTCTCCGAACTTCATGTTCTACTACGACCTTCATTCCCTACCACACTTACAAGGCTTTAGAAGATAGGTGTGTTTGATATGCCAAAACAGTGCTCAGAAAAGCTTGGTTTCTTTGGTCTTTTAAAGATTGGCTAGAGAAGGCAAATTACTTTATCCACAGTATACTGGAGTTGTAAGAAACCTAAGAGGTTGATTTATAAATGTAAAGAAAGACTCACCCCTATTACTATTAAAATCTAAAATCTTTACATACAAAAAAACAACATCAAACCCTCTCAATGCTCCTAAGAATGGAAATTTTTTTTTCTGAAGGGCAATAATCAATACAAGGACATTTCTGTATAAGTCAGAATATTTATTTAGTTCTCTGGAATTTAAAGAGATTTTCTCTACCATTAAAATTGTTTCTGTTCCACTAATTATTATTTATCTCCCTAAGTTTCCTATCTGTAAATAGAGACCATGAGCATTCTAGAGAGTTTAAGAATAAAAGTATTCAATTGGGTAAGGTTCAGAAGTTCCTATAGCTACTGACAATGGGTTTTTAAATGTTTTAATAATCATTCTAGTCATGCATTGCTTTTTAAAATCTCTAAACATTGGATTTTAAAAATAGATATTCATTTAACTTTCCAATAAGATGCATTTTTTCTACATAGCACACAATCCTCCATAAGAAAGGCTGTAATAATTTCAAGTTTGAATATATTAGAGTCCCATTTTTTTCCCTGAAAAATTGGAGAATATATAATACATAGAGGAAGTTTCCAAATAGGAGGCAAAATGAAATAATTTATGAGCTATCTCTGTGTTTAACAGAGTCAAAGATTTTAGGCTAAAGACCATAAATTACTACCTCTGAGCTTTAAATGCCTGCAGCATATGTCTCTTGAGTAAATGAATGACACACAATCATTAGATAAAAGCACATTCAATGTTTATGAATCAGATGACATCTCTGACATTTGAATTTTTATATCTTTTGCAAGTTTCTTGTACACATTTTTTTTCTTTTACTTAAAACACAACCCCTATAAACATATCCATCCCCAGGACAACAGACACAATTGCATCAAATGAAAGCAAAAAAATGGCCAAAATTAGAACATGTAAGTACTACATCATAGTTACCTGTATATTTTTAAATATAAACCTAACTTTTAGAAAAGTGTCAAATTTTTTTTAGACAGAAAGTAAGCTGAAAAGAAATGCATTTATGATAGTTGTAGAAGGTATATTGTTTTTAAATTGGATTCACTACAGAGTGCATACCTCAAAAGTTGACTTTTATTGCTTTCTATGCCTCTACTTAGCTATACATAAACCTTTGCACACTAAATTAATACTCTGAAACAATTCACTAAATCCAAGCATCTGAATTATTTTTTAAAACAAAATCCTTGTCAGGCTAAATTGTCTGTCATATCCCTGGATATTGTACATCTTTGGTATTAATATACCAAATGGTACCATGGCCATTTTGAGACATTTCCAATAAGATTAATTTAATATCTAAAAATAACGTTAATACATAAAGCAATTGGGCAGAAACTTCCAACTCCGAAACTACCTTTTTTCCCCCCATGAGTATCAGATGTTAATAGTATATAGACAAATACACACACTTAACTTTACAGAGAATTTTGGAGGGTTCCTATCCTCATGAAAGTCTACCCTGAGACTGATTTTAAGGTAAGACTCCTTCTCTGTAAAAATGTTATGTGCTAAAAAATTTACTCTCTAAATAAGAAAATTTATAAGAATTTTAACATAATTTATTCCCCCACGACAAAGTGATGAGACTAGCAGAGAAGTGGGACAGAATTTCTCTTTAGAAATCTATGATTGACCTTGTTAATTCCCCTCAAGCAAAGAGAGAATGAGAACTGGTTCCTCTATATAGATTAGGGAGAAGAGCTCCTCTTTTCAGATAATGATGCCTGCTATAGCAACCCATCAATAGATCCATATTCTAGTGTATGTCCTAAAGGAGAGGAGATGTGAAGATATTTTATTTGGTTAATAAACTGACAGAACTGACCAGTTATTTTTACTTAAATAAAACAATCAAATGATAAAAAAAAAAAAAAAAAACTATTAAAATAAGTACTTTGGATATAATTTTGGAATTGAGGGTCTTTATGGGGATGATAAGCTGAGCATAGGAGCCTAGGTTAGGGGTTTTAGGTGAGAGGATGCTAATGGGTATCAAAAGACAAGTGAAAGTGTACTGAAAGATTTAATTTTGTTTAGGGATCTAATAGATGAAACTATATGTGCTATTGGAAAAAAATGTGCATTCCATAATTTTATGACACTATTTTGTATGACACTTCAATCATACCAACTTTGAAAATGTTTATTATTACATTAAATAAAAGCATGGCTGGTATCCAGCTGTAACTGTAATCCGTAGAATCAGCGCTTATCAGACTTTTAACTAGTGTACAGTCAAAATAAACTTCAGAGGGAAGGAGAGAATTTTCCAGAGGAATGAGAGGTATAAACAAAAATAAATGAAGAAATATGAAAGAAAGGAATCATTGAATCTGCTGAAAAACAAATATGGACATTCAAGATTATCAGGAGTATGCAGGAGACTATTTTAGAACCTATCGTACTAATCTTCATCTTGAAACTAGAGGAAAATTGAATAAAAACCTATTTAAGAAAGAATTTCTGGAAAGTAAAGACCCTTGACTAGAATGGATCATGAAGGAAAGTCTTGGATCCTGAAAGTCTTGGCTTATGGCAATTATGCTTTGTGTGCCTCTAGGAACAATTCTAAACTTTGACTATGATTGAAGAACTTTCCCATATTTTAAAAAAAAATTAAAACAAGCCTACAAAAATTCAAGGAGAAAGATAAATAGAAAATGCAAGAGATAGAGCTATTAAATGCTACTTCAAATGTAGGAAGGAAAATTATATAATAATGAGTTTCTCTAATTTTAATAATTTAAAGAATTTTAGTGAAACAAGGACATATCAAGGAGGAAAAAATGCTTGCAAATCTAATTTTTATATAACTTTTATATTTTCTCCCTAAATGAAATTTCAGAGGAATTCATAAAACTTAACATAGCTGGCTTTATAGTTATCAGTGATTAAACAGTAACTGTTTATGTAAGAAAATTTGTCTAACAAAACATAGAACTACTCATACCATACAATTTTCAGACTTATACCATAATTTCCTGAACTAAATATTTACTAAAGTTTACATAGCACTAGCATTTCAGAACAAAACAAAACAAACAAAAAGTGTGTGTGTGTGTGTGTGTGTGTGTAGGGGGGAGTTTACCTTACCCTATCCCAAATTTAACCTGACCAAAGGAATATAGAGAAATATAAAGTTCATCATCAATAGAGAAAAATATTTTTAAGAGTAATTCTTTTTAAAAATGACACTGAAATTGTGGAGATTAATATAGGACAAGCAGATGTTAAATGTTCTTCACTGAAACCAACCTTTTCTATAAAAGACTGCATTGAGGAACTCTTCTGCTTGTCTCTCGAACCGAGTGATTTTTGCTTGCTCTTGTTTAAGCAGAGCTTCTTGCCCACCTCCCGAAGCTGGTTCATCCAGACCGACTAAGTGTCCCTGCAAAAATATTTGGTGAAATATTTGCACAAAAATCTTTCCCCATTCAATACGAAAAGCACAGATGCATAATCAGAGACAAACTTTAATAACAGATAAGACAAATTAGTTTAATACAATTAAAAATATTTTAAGAATTCAAATCAGGATAAAAATATCTCCACAAACATATCAAAGGAAAATGAGTATGAACATATATTTTGGATGGTTCTTAATCCAAGTTTTGTGACTATACTTTTATTTTGAAATTACACATAAACTCTAATTAAACTAAAATTACTAAAGGGAAAATTTCCTCGAGCATTCAAATATTGGCTCTAATTAACTTAAACAATAGTTCATTAATAAGAAAATTCAAACAAAATGCTTTAAAAAAAAAAAAAAAAAAAAAAAAAGATCCTTAAACCCAAAACTTGATTTGATTCTCATGTTTGCCCTCCTACTAAGAGGCACAAAATACAAACATTTAAAATGGGTCATTGGGAAAGAAAATTTTAAAAATATATTTGAATTCGTAATTCTGTCCTAAGATCACTGTTTTACAAACTGTGGCTCTCAAAAGCTTAATGGCTGTGAAATTGACTTAGTGGGTCAAAACTATATTAGAAAAAAATAATTAAAAATATAGTGCATTGAATATTGTATAGGTAAACATTTCAGCATCTTCTATTACAGTTATATGTATGATGAATGTATATATTTGAACATGTATGCAATATAAAATATGGGTTGTAATAAAAAAAATTTCAAAATGCTGTACTAGTCTGTCCCGGAGACTCCCCACATCTGCTCCCAGACTGTGTGGCCAATGCTTTTCACATATTTCCATTCTTGTGGCTAATGGAAATATGTGAAAAGGGAGTGTAAGAGTAGAGATTAAAGTGTAAAGAAAAGTGTATCTTTCAAGTGTTCTTTAAGTCCCAGTGAATATAATTTACTTCAAATCACTGCAATGATTTGAAAATGAGTAGAAACATATATTTTGTTTAGGGATCTAATAGATTCCATGCATTTACTTCCATGATGGAAAACTTAAAAAGCACCTAAAATAAGAAAATGGGGGCATATTTTGACATAATGAAATGGAAGTAAACAAATCCATAAATGATTTCCTAAAAAATTTAAAATATACTCAATGATAGTTGCCACCAGTTGTCTATGATTTCCCCATCACCTGAATTGTTAGATTTTCTTGTCAAAAGCACAAAATATAATTTTGCAAAAACATATTTAGTATCAATTAAATTATAAAAAAATAGTTTAAGATGGAGAATTCTCCTGCATGCTCAATCTAAAATAATCATTCATTAATATTTCTATATATGACACATTAAATATGCCACATATTTTGGAGAAACTGTTATAAAAATATTTCAAGTGTTACAAATTATTAGCCTTTATAAAACCTTTATTGTAGCTATGTTTGCCAACATTCTCTTATATGGACTAAAGAAACTTTAAAAATAATTTTAAAAAATGAATCATAAATAAAATAATCTAACTTTGATGTAAATTTAACACCTAAAAGGCATTAGGAACAGACATCAATTATAGAGTCCAATAAAATACCTGACTGTATTACACCTAGGTGCCATCTCATTGTTTAGTGACTTAAAAAATATGTACAGGATGGGGGCGGATGTGGCTCAAATGGTTGGGCATCCGTCTGCCATATGGAGGGACCTGGGTTCGATCCCCGGGACCTCCTGGTAAAATAAAAAATATATATATAGAAGGCGCATGGGCTGCCAGGCTCTGTTTGCCACTGAGCCGTTGGGCCCCGGGAACCATGCAGCAGGATGATGACGTAAGAGGGGAGAGACAAGACGAGATGCTTCGAAAGCTCCAGAAGCCAGAAGCAGAGGTGGCGCAGGCGGCAGAATACCTCTCTCCTACATTGGAGGTCTCCAGGATCGAATCCTGGTGAAGACTGGAGGAGGAGGATGAAAAGAGATGGCAGGAAACAGACACGGAGAATTGCCCAGCGAATGGACACAAAACAGCAAATGGGGCAGGGGGGGTTTAAAATGGATAAAGTAAATAAATAAATCTTAAAAAAAAAAAAATATGTACAGGAGAGCGGATATGGCTCAAGCAGTTAGGCATGTGCCTCCCACATGGGAGGTGTGTCTCCTAAAGAAAACAAACACATAGACAATGAGCAAAAACAGCGAGCAGACAATGAGCAAAAACAAACGAGCAGGGAGAGGATGTGGCTCCCACATGGGAGGTCCCAGGTTCGGTTCCAATGCCTCCTAAAGAAAAACAAACAGACAACGAGCCAAACAACAACAACAACAACAAAAATAAGCTAAAAACAACAACAACAACAAAAAAAGTACATTACATGGCATTAACTGTATTTAACTACTTACTCTTACATTCAGTCATTTCAAGTCAGATTTCAGCAAACGAAATATCTATACTTTGAACTTTGTTTAATGTAGCTTCTAAGCCACTTTCTAATCTAAAACAACACAGAGCAACTAACCTAGTATTTCATAAAGTTTCTTTTCTTTTTTTTTTTTCTTTGTTAAGAAGTTGTGGGCTTACAACAAAATATTAAGTTCCTATCCTGGGGAGTCTGCTACATCTCAGAAAGACTGGTAAGAATCTCTGGGATATGTAGGCAGTGCCTAATAAAACAGACCAATATTCCAAGCCTACGACATTAATGCTTGTACTTATGAACCTTATTCTTGTAAAATGGAAACTTAGCCTAATAATAACTAATGCTTAAGAATTACCTCCTGAAAACCTCCTTGTTATTCACATGTGTCTGCTCTCTAAGCCAAAGTCAGCAAACAAAATCACTACTTTTCCCCTGATGTGGGACATGACTTTGAGGGATGAGCCTCCCTGGCACTGAGAGATTAATACCAAGCTCCAATCAATGATACATTTGGTAAAAGACCTTGACCAAAAGGGGGAAACATTAAATATAAAGGAGTTTGTATGGCTAAGCCTCAAACACGGGTGCTCCCAGGGGCTCTAGAGATGTCCAGACACAATAGGCAAGGCACACAACCCCATGAAATCAGCACCCCACCAGTGGTCCTTATCTTGGAATACATGATAATCTATCTCCCCAATATAACAAAGTTAAACTCATTTATAATTTCCCTACACATGATTCTTCTACCTCTTTTATTTGAACCTATAATTTGCACTATACCCATTAAATATATGCCCGAGAGACTTAAATCTTTGATCTGTTTATATGCTGGTTGAGCCCTGACTCTTAACCAAGTTGCAGCCAACACCTACTCTCCAGATCATTAGACTAAATGTGAAAAAAAAAAAAAAAAAATTGCTGGTTTACAGAACAAACATGGCTCATAAAGTTTTTTGAATCAATTATCAATTATATAAAATTGGACTCTGAGAAACAGAGATCACTTTTACTTGATTCATACCAATTATGGTCACACCTACTTTTTAAACAGTTTTATTGAGATATAATTCACTTACCATGCAATTCATCAATTTAAAGTATAAAATTTAATGGTCTTAGTATATTCAGAGTTGCAGGACCATCACTACAACTAATTTTAGAACCTTTTTATATCACCAAAGTAAACTCTGTATTCACTAGCAGTCAATCCCCATTCTTTCACCTGCCCCAACCATAGGTAGGCAACCACTAAGCTACTTTTTGTCTCTATAGATTTGCCTATTCTGGACAATTCATATAAAAAGAATCATACAATGTGGGGATTTTGTGACTACTGCTTTCACTTACTATAATGTAGCATGTATCACTATTGACTTTCTTTTCTACTGCCAAATAATAATCCAGTGTAGGATATACTACATTTTATTTACCCACTCATCAGGTGATGGACATATGGGTTGTTTCCACTTTTTGGCTATTATGAATAATGCTACTATGAACATTTGTGTACAAGTCTTTTCAGGTAGACATATGCTTTCAGTTCTCTTGGATATATATCTAGAGAGTGGAATTGCTAGGTCATATGGCAACTATATTTAACATTTTGAGGAAGTGCCAAATCATTTTCCAAAGTGGCCATGCCATTTTATATTTCCAACAGCAATGTCTGAGGGCTTCAATTTCTTCACATATTTATGAACACTTGTTATATATATTTTTTATTACTCCCTTCTTAGTGGATGAGAAGTGCTATCTCATGGCTTTGAATTGCAATTCCCTAATGACTAATCATGCAGATCATCTTTTCATGTGCATATTAGCCATTCAAATACCTTCTTTGGGGAAATGTCTACTCAGATGCTTTGTCCATTTTTAACTATCCTTTTATTATTGAATTGTAAGAATTCTTGGTATATTCTAGATACAAGTTCATTATCAGATACATGATTTCCAAATATTTTCTCCCATGATGTGGATGTCTTCTCACTTCATTGATGGTATCATTTCCAGCATAAAAGTTTTTAATTTTCTTGAAGCCCAATTTATTTTTCCTTTTGTTGCTTGTGCTTTTGGTGTTGTACCTAAGAAACTATGGCCTAACCCAATGTCATAAAAATTGATGCGTTTCTTTTTTTCCTAAGAGCTTTATGGTGATAGCACCTTCATTCAGTTTTATGGTCCATTTCAAATTAATTTTTTTGTATGGTATAAGAGATCCAGGTTCATTCTTTGCATATGGATATCCAGTTGTTTCATCACCATTTGTTGAAAAAACAACTCTTTTCCCCTACTGAATTGTCTTGACAATCTTGTTGAAAATTAACTGACTATAGATGCATGGATTTATTTGCAGACTTTTGATTTTATTTCATTGATCTACATATCTATCCTTATGCCAGTTCCACATTATGTTGATTACTGTACTTTCATAGGAAGTTTTGAAATTTGGAAGTGTGAGTCCTCCCAATTAGTTCTCTTACAAGACTGCTTCGGTTATTTGGACTCCTTTGAACTTTCAAATGAATTTTAGGGCTACCGTGTCAATTTCTGTAAAGAAGCCAGCTGGGATTTTGATAGGGATTGCCTTGAATCTGCAGATCAATTTGGGGAGTAATGTCACCTTAAAATATTAAGTCTTCCAATTCATGAACATGGGATGTCTTTCCATTTATTTAGATCTTCTTTAATGTCTTTCAATAATGTTTTGTAATTTGTAGTGCATAAGTCTTATATTTCTTTTGTTAAAAAAAAATTTTTTTTTTTTTGAGTCTATTGAGATGATAATGTGGTTTTGGTCCTTTAATCTATTAATATGTTGTGTTACATTTATTTGATTTTTTGGGTGTTAAACCAACCTTGTATTCCTGGGATAAATCTCACTTATTCATGGTGTATAATCCTTTTTTATATGTTGCTTGATTTGGGTTTCTGGGGTATTTTTTTGGGGGTGGGGGCTACTTTTTATGTTGGTATTCATAAGAGAGCTGTAGTTTTCATTTCTTGTGATGACTTTCCTTTTGGTATCAGATGGTATTGGCCTCATAGAACGAGTTGGGATTGTTCCCTCCTCATTTTGGAAGAGATGGTAAAGAATTGGTATTAATTAAATGTTTGGTAGAAATCACCAGTGAAGACATCTGGGCTTGAAGTTTTCTTTGAGGGAAATTTAAAAATTACTAATAAACTATCTTTACTTGTTATAAATCTTTTCAGCTTTTCAATTTCATCCTAAGTCAGTTTTGGTAGTTTCTGTCTTTCTAGGGATTTGTCCATTTCATCTAAGTAATCTAATCGGTTCATAAACAGTTATTCATAGTATGTCCATGTAATATTTTTTTACTACCATAAGGTCGGTATTGATTTCCTCTCTATCATTTGTGATTTTAGTAATTTGAGTCTTCCTTTTTCCCCTGTCAGCCTAGCTAAAGATTGGTCAATTTTGTTATCTTTTCAAAGAATCAATTTTGGCTTCACTGATATTCTCTATTATTTTCTATTCTATTTCATTTAGTTCTGCTCTAATCTATATTATTTCTTTCTTTGCTTGCTTTGGGCTTAGTTTTCTCTCCTTTTACAAGGTTATTAAGGTGAAAGGTTAGGGTCTTGATTTGAGGACTTTCTTCTTTTTTAAAATATAGGATTTTGCAGCTACAAATTACCTGCTAAACATCACATTAGCCACATTCTATAAGTTTTGGTATGCCTTTTGTTTTCATTTCTCTCAAAGTATTTTCTAATTTCCTTTGTGATTTCCTCTTTGGCCCATTAGCTATTTAGGAATGTGCTGTTTAATTTCTATCTCTTTGTGAATTTCCCAGCTTTCCTTTGTGGTTGATTTTTAAGCTCATTCCACTGTAGTCGGAGAATATACTTTGCATGATACAATATTTTAAGGTTTGCTTTATAGCTTAGTATATGGTCTATCCTGGAGATTGTTCTATGTGCACTTTGGGAGAATGAGTACTCTCTTCTTGTTGGGTGGAATGTTCTACAAGTGTCTGTTAGGTCTAGGTGATTCACAGTGTTGCTCGAGTCTTTCATATCCTTGTTGATCATCTGTCTAGTTGTTCTACTGCTTTTTTGAAGTAGGGCATTGATGTGTCCAACTATTATTGTTGAACTATTTCTCCTTTCAATTCTGTCATTTTATGCCATCTTGTATTTTGTGGCTCTTTTGTAGGTACCTATATGTTTAAACCATTATACTGATCTTCCAGATGGCCCGACCCTTCTATCATTATAAAACGTCCCTATTTATCTCTAGGAATGTTTTCATTTAAGGTCTGTTTTGTCTGATATTAGTATAGCTACTCCTGCTCTCTTATGATTGCTAATTACAAGATCTATCTTTTTCCCTCCTTTTACTTTCAACCTATTTCTATCCTTAAATCAAAGTGTTAGCATATATTTAGATTTTGTTTTATCCAATCTGGCAATCTCTGCTTTTTAAATGGACTACTTAATACATTACCTTCTACTGTTATTATTTTCTCTATTTACATCCACCATTTAGTTTTTTGTTTTCTGTCCCATGTCTTTTTTATATTGCTCCTCCTTTACTGCATTCTTTTGCATTAATGAATACTTTCTAATATAACATTTTAATTCCTTTAATAAGTTATTTAGTATATTTTTTAGATTTTTAGTGATTATGCTAGGATTTACAATATACATTGCAATTTATCAGAATCTACCTTCAGATTTATACTAACATATGTTATGTGAGATATAGAAACTTTACTCTTATATACCTCTATTTCCACCTCCCCTTTCGTTATCATTATTACATATTATGCCAACATGTTAGAAACCCAAGAGTACACTGTCATAATTTAATTATTTCTATAATTTTATGTCTTTTTAAAAAGTTGAGAGAAGAAAGAAGAGCAAGTATATATTTATAGAGTTTGTTATATTAACCTTATTTACCATTTCTGTTTCTCTTCATTTCTTCCACTGGATTCTAGTTACTATCTGGTATCATGTCCTTACTCCAATAAAGCTTTGTCCTCACCTGCCTCTTTTATGCTGGTATTGTTAAACATATTACACTTCTTTATTTATAGACCCAAGAGTACAACTATAATGCGAATATTCTCACTGTCCTGATTCTGTGATAATCAGGGTGGGCTAAACATTCGCTATATTAGAAACCATGCATGTGTCCCCAGACCTCGTTTCCCTCCCTAGGTCTGGTTTTTAGAATGCTGGTGATAAACTAAGCCTGATTTATTATTTGTCCATCCTGTATGGGAAAAGACTGTAACTCTAGGTATCTCTGGTCAACCTTAAGAGATATAGCAGGGGGCTATATCTGGTTGGCGTCCATCTCCCATATGGAGGGACCTGGGTTCAATCCCCGGGACCTCCTGGTAAAAATTTAAAAAATATATAGAAGGTGCGTGGGCCGCCAGGCCCTGTGCGCGGGCGCACCACCAGTTCCCGCGAGCCACACAGCAAGATGATGATATAATAGGAGAGTGACACAAGGGAGAGGCAAGATGAGACACACCGAAAAACCAGCAACTAAGGTTGCGCGGGCAGGATGCCTCTCTCCTACATCAGAGATTCCAAGGGTTGAATCCCAGTGAAGACAGGAGGAGAAGGATGAGAAGAGAGGGCAGAAAATGGACACAGAGTTGCCCAGCGAATGGACACAGAAACAGCAAAAACGGGGGGGAGGGGGAAGGGGTGTAAAAATGGATAAAAGTAAATAAATAAATAAATCCTTAAAAAAGAAAAAAAAAAAAAAAGAGTACAACTATATACATATTATTTTATTCAACTACTTCAGTTAGGTATGCATTTATATTGTTTTTTATAATTACTTACATAATTACCTTTACTAACTCTTTGTTTTTTGTCTGTATGGATTTGAATTACTGTCTGCTGTCACTTGTTTTCAGTTCAAGAACTTCCTTAGTTTTTTTTTTTAGGTACTGGGGTCAGGGAATAAACCTGGAACCTCATATGTGGGAAGCTGGCAGTCAACCACTGAGACACATCTGCTCCCCTGAGCCAGCTGTTTCTTTTTGCTTGTTTTTTTTTTCTTTTAGGATGCACCAGGAACCAAACCCAGGACCTCCCATGTGGGAAGCAGGCACCCAACCTCTTGAGCCACATCTGCTCCCCCTTAGTATTTTTTAAAGGTAAGTCTGCTAGCAATGAATTCTTTCAGTTTTTGTTTATTTAGGAATGTCTCTATTTCCTTTTCATTTTTGAAAGACAGTTTTACTGGATACAAGATATTTGGTTGACAGTTTTGTTCTTCCAGCACTATGAATATGTTTTCTCATTGCGTTCTGGTCTCCACTGTTTCAGACAAGAAGTTAGCTGTTAATCTTTATTAGGTGGTGGGTCATTTTTTTCTTGCTGCTTTCAAGAGTCTCTGTCTTTGAATTTTAACATTTTGACTATGATGGGTCTTGGCTGTGGATCTCTTTTAGTTTACCCTATTTAGAGTTTCTCTTTTAGTTTACCCTATTTAGAGTTTGGTGAGTTCTTAGATGTGTAGATTAATTTTTTCATTAAAATTTTGAAACTTCAGCCATTATTTCTTCAAAAAAAAAAAGTCTATACCTTTCTCTCCTCTCCTTGTGGTACTTACCGTTATGCATGTTAGTGCGCTTCATAGTGTCCCTCTTTTCTCTGAAGCTCAGTTCATTTTTCTTCATTCTTTTTTCTTTCTGCTCTTCAGACTGCATAATCTCGATTTTCAAGTGCAATAATTCTTTCCTCTTTCAGCTCAACCCTACTGTTGAGCCCCTTGAGTGAATCTTTCATTCCCACTATTGTACTTTTCATCTCCAGAATTTTGTTCTTTATAATAATCCCTATTTCTCTATTGCTGTTTTCTATAAAGTAAAACATTGTCATCACACTGTCTTTAATGCTTTAGTTTCCTTTAGTTCTCTAAGCATATTTAAAATATGCTGCTTTGAAGTCTTTGTCTGCTAGGTCCAACATTTGGACTCTCTCAAAGGTAGTCTCTATTGCCTGC
The DNA here is from genome assembly GCA_026826555.1 of Tolypeutes matacus. Classification (NCBI taxonomy): domain Eukaryota; kingdom Metazoa; phylum Chordata; class Mammalia; order Cingulata; family Chlamyphoridae; genus Tolypeutes; species Tolypeutes matacus. Next base: position 2,138,777 of record JAKSZT010000380.1, on the reverse strand, counting down.
TCCCACCTCCCAACCCTTGTGTATGGGTCACATTTTCCTGTTTCTTTGCATGTCCCTTAAATTTTTGGCTGAAACTGGACATGTTAGGTAATACAACATACTAGTTCTGGATGCCGATCCTCCCCTCCTTTCCAGAGCTTACTGTTCTTGTGACTGACTGTTTATTTAGTGGCTTTGCTTAGACTGACTCATTGATGTCTACTTCCCCGCAGTGTGCAGCTTCTGATGTTGCTTCTCAGTGGGCACAGCCTTAATCATGTGTGGTCTTCCCTGTTCACCAGGAATGACTTTGGTTTCAGTCATTTCCCTTCTAACTGATGTGTCTCTATTGGTATCACACACCCAACTGTTAGCCTTCACTAATTGTTGGCTTATTGCTCTACTCTTTTCACAACACCCCAGAGTGCAAAATGCTCTACAAGTGATCTAATAAAAGTTGGGCCCCTTTGCAGGGACAGCATGTTGCCAGTCTTTGAGGCTTGCCCCAATACTAAGAGGGCTCTTATTAGCTCTCTCTTTTCTTGGTTTTCTCTGTCAAATGTCTGGCTGGGTTAACTGTTTCATTTGTTGCTACAAGTATCTTGCATTTACCAGCCTCCTCTTAATTACCCAGCACTAAGATCCCATTGTTTTCAAGAATACCTTTAGGCATGAACTTTCCTACATTCTGTTACAAATAAAGTCAATTCCCTTGAGGAGAGTATGGAGCCATTCTTAGTTCTTATGCCCTACACACAGGTGCTGAGTGGGTACAATATAGACCCTGATCATACTGACTTGCCCCTCCTGGCATGGAACCTCTGCCCTATGAATAATCTGGGGCCAGGGCAACCAGCAAGTTGTGCCTAGGGCTCACTTCCACTCTAAGAGTAGGGTCTGGGTGGGGGACGGGATCCCTACTCCACTTGACACCACCTCCCTGGAAGAGAGTGTCTGCAACATGAAGGTAGAGCATTTGAGAGCTGGCACTCTGCCGCTTCTACTTAGAATAAAGCTTCTTTTACCAGGGGAGGTATGTGGGAGTGGGTTGTGGCTCAAATATCACAAGCTGTTCTTACTGAGATTTAGTAGATTTTCTTGAATAAATGTTTCTCAATTTGCTGTATGGCCATAAGACAATTTATTTCCAGAGACATTAAATGATTGTTTTGCTTATTTGCTTTTATCCAGAACAATATCCAAATATGAAAAATAGCACAAAACCATGTAATTTTTTCAATTGCATCTGGTCACCAAGTTAACACTTTTATAGCAATGATGTATAAATAAAATACAGCACGTCCTCTCTCACTGTATTATACCAAATACATATGCCAAAATAAAATGACTCAAAAATGACAAAACATTTATAACATAAAGCTAACAGAAAATAAAGTACTTAAAAGACAGATAATTAAAGAAAACAGTTCATGTCGTATCTCTCCCATATCTGAATTGGAAAAGGATGCATTATGGTACAACAAAAGAATAAGAAAATGACAAGGCATGGTCTTCTGTAACTCAAAGCCATTGTTCTTCTTTGCATGTATTATCCCCGTTTTTAAATTAAAGAACAAATTGTTAGCCCGGAACTAAACAGGGGTAAGATTTGGAGTCTAAACTGGAATTTATATCTCTTAGGAGTTGCTTCCCAATCATAAAATTTTGGGAACTGGTCCACCTAGGCTGATTAGTTTATAGCCAGGAGTGATTCTGTCACCTCAGAATCTACTGTGTTTCTTAAAATATATATGCCAAGAGCTCACCTCCAGAGTTTTGATTCTGTACCGCTGGAGTAGGGAACAGTCATTAGATTTTTAAAAAGCTCTTTCCTTAATGGAGAACTGAAAAAAAATTGGGGAGAGGATGAGAGTAGAAGAGCCTAAAGCTTTTGTTCCATGTGTTAGAGTAATAGTACCACTAACCCATTAGGTTTCCCACATATCTCTTTCATAGACCAACACTGTTTACTTAAAAGAATTGTGGCTAAAATTCCTAACACAAAGATAATATATGGGTCAACCCAAGGAAATCAATTTAAAGACTTTGTTTATTTTATTTTATGGTCATAATCTGGATTATTTTAAAGATTATCTTATTATTTTTTCTACTTTAAATAGTTGTCATATTTATAATTAAATCTTGCCAATGCTGTGAAATTTGCTCATGTGTGAATGACAGACTTTTTCTAAGAGACCACTTAGAAGAGAAATACATTAAACAAATATTGTAAATTTATGGAAATTTAATAAACCAGTGAGTTATAAATTGTTGAGTCTTAAGTTTTTTGAAAGTAAATTTTTTCATGAGCTACACAAGTGAGGGGTATTAGTATTTAAAAATCCAGGTATGCTTTTTTGTTTTTTAATCCTTAAAAGTCTATTTGTTGAAAACAACTCCATTTAAGGTACTAAACTTCATATCAACGTCATCAAAGGTTCTGCTATTTTTGTACCTGGATATACAAACAAGGGTCTCACTATTTACCCATAAAAATTTGTAAGCTATAATTATCTATATCCTCATTTCTTAAAGTAAATATGTTATACAAAAATCCTACAAGTTTTATACTTTTATAAATAATGGTCGTCCCTCCTCCCCCTTACTGGAACATCTTGAAAAGAGCTATCTTAAGCAGAAAGCTACAAGGAAAAAAAGTAAAAGCCACTGGTATGTCCACCATCCCTTGGTAAGTACTGCTAATAATTTGATATATGTGCCTTAAACCTTAAAAAAGACCATATATGCAAAAATACTAATTTAAAAAATTAAATCAGAATTGACCATTATCAGATTAAAAAAAAAAAAATTGGTACTATAAATTGGGTCTTAATGAATTAGTTCTAAATTCTCATTAGGATTACTAGAGGATGAAGTATAGATCAAAGAAAGTCTTTCTTCTTTTCCTAAAACATTACCAAACTTTTTTTCCAAGAAAAAGTGATACCAATTTATATTTTCACTCGCTGTGTTTAGTGGTACTATGTTGCCATTATCACAAACATTGGATTTTACTGCTTCTTTATCTTTGCAAATTTCCTTCGTGAAAAATGATTCTTTCATTATTTCAATGTTCAATGCACTTCTTTGATTATGAGTAAAGGGCAATATGTTTTCCATGGTTTTTGTAGTTGTTTTTCTTGAATTGTTTCATTTTATTTTTGTGAGTTTTCTGTTCATATTTCTTGCCCATTTAGTAAGTTAATATGCTGATTAACCAGTAACTCCAGCACCATTTACTAAATAATGTTTAATTTAATAACTGATGTTTCAGGATCCTTAATAAAAAACAAATACTAATAATTCTATAAACGGTTTATTTCATTTCACTGACTTATCTTTCAAAACCTACCATCAGTATCGTACTTTAAAATTACATAAGTTTTAGTATTTGAGAAGGCAAATCCCTACTCATTCATATTTTTCAAAACGTCCTGCCCATTCTAGCTTTACAGTTTCAGATTATGTTTAAAATCATTTATGCACCCCCCACACCTGTTCCCAAAAGAAGATGATAAAGTGCTTTTGATCAGAATAGCATTACACCTAGAAAGTAATTCAGGAAGAAGTAACATTCTTAAAATATTTAGTCTTCTCTTATAGGAACCATTTTATTACATTTATTCAATTGGTCTTTTATGGCCCTCAGTTTACTGATACAGTTTCTGGATAATTACTGTTTTACATTTTTATTGTTATTATGAAAAGGATCTTAGTTTTGCTACCTAAGTGCTATTGCTGATATAAGTGAAGAATGAATGTGTGTTTCTGTGTGTATGTGTAAAACAATTTTTTTTACAGCTTTCACAGGAAAGCGAAGGGCATCTGTCTTTGGTTGGTATGTTCTCTAGTAACCTCACTAGTTCTTGTCAATTTTCCAATACTCCTTTCAAAGTATATTCTTTTAAGGGAGATGTGGGAGGTGATAGGGGAAGGTAGAAAGAAAGAGAGCTGTAGAAGCTGCCAATGTTCTGAGGTCTGACTGAGAATCCCTCACCCAAAGCAGGGGAAGAGAGAGAATACTGAATGGATTGGGATCTTTTCCAATAGGAGGGATCTCAAGTTCTTTATTAAGCTTTCGGTCATCTCCACCTACACGATCCAAACGATATACTCATCATCTTTATGACTTTTTGGGAAGGGCATGAAAACAAAAAATATCCAAAAGATGTTTTCAAATAAGGAGAATTTATTCTGTAATTTTCTCTACAACTAAAAGTAGCTATTTCTTTGCACTATATAAAATACTAAAGAATGTTCTTCAGGCTGAAGAGAAATGACACTATCAAACACTGCCAAGAGAAATTAAATAACACATAAATAAAGGTAAGATATACCATGATCATAGATTGAAAGACTCAATATTGTTAACAAGCCAATTCTCTGCAAATTGATCTACAGATTCAATGCAATCCTAATCAAATTCCTAAAAGGCTTTTTGAAGAAACTGACAAGTTGGTTTGTAAAATTTATGTGGAAAGATGAAGAAACTAAATTATCAAAACAATTTTGAAAAAGAGAAACAAAATTAAAGGACTTAATCGGATTTCCAGTTAAAAATATATAATAACCTAGACAGTGTGGTACTGGTATGAAGAAACACATATATCAATGGATACAATAGATTCCAGAACTGCATCTACATGTATATGGTCAACTGACGTAACCAAAGTGTCAAGGTTATTTCTTTTTGCATAAATACTAAGACGGCCTTTCAACAAATGGTGCTAGAACTGGATTATCTATATGGAAGGGAATAAATCTCAACCATTACCTCCCACCATATAGGAAAATTCACATGCAACGTCAGAGGCCAAAATGTAATAGTTACCACTATTAAAATTCTAGGGGAAAATATATGAGATGTTTTCAAGTGCATGATATTGGATTAAGCAAAGATTTCTCGAAGAGGACATAAAAAATGCAAATTATAAGAGAAAAACTGATAAAATGAATTTCATCAACTTTTACCTATCAAAAGACACAGCTAAAGAAAAGGGCAAATTACAGACCAGGAGAAAATATTTGCAAAACATATCTGACCAAAGAATTTTATGTGGAATATATAAAGAAATACTACAACTTACTAAGAAGTTTTTTAAAATGGGCAAAAGATTTGAACAAACACTGTGCAAAATAAACACATAGAGAGATACTCACCTTCACCAGTCATAAAGTAAATGAAAATTAAAACCACAATGAGATACCATTACACAATAACCAGAATATCTAGTTAAAGATTAATAATATCACCTGGAGTAATAGTACTCTCATACATTGCTGATGGAAACACAAAATAGTTCAGTCATTATGGAAAAAGATATGGTAGTTTTGTTTTTGTTTTTTGTTTTTTTTTTTTAGTTAGGCCAGTAGTTTATTAAGAAAATGAAAGAAGAGAAATGGGAGGAAATGAGAGGAAAGAAATGGGAGAAAACAACAGATTATGGGTCCCAGGTATACTTGCATGCTGGTCTAGGCAGTGAGAGAAAGGGCATAACGGGTAAAAAAGGCACAAAAAGGCAGAGAGCAAAAAGGGACGATTTCCATGATTTCCAGACTACAAGTGCCCAGGAGTACTTGCGTGCGGGTCCAGGCAGGTCAGGGAAAGGGCAGAACAGGGCAAGGACAGACAGTAGTATCTTATAAAGGACAACAAACATTTACAATACCATCCAGTAATTCCAATTATAGATATTTATCCCAGAGAAAAACACATGCCCACACAAAGACATATATGTAAATAAGTCATAATAGCCAAAATCAGGAAACAATTCAAAATCCACTAAAAAAGGGAATGGACAAGCAAACTGTGGCATATCCATGCTATGGAGAACTAGTCAATAATAAAAAGGAACAAATGATACACTTATTTCTTATGCAAAAAGGATGAATCTCAAAAAATTATGCTAAGTGGAAGTCAAACACAAAATACTTCATATACTGTATGATTCCTATTATATGAAACTCTAGAAAAGGCAAAACTATAATGGTTGCCTTTATCTGTGAGTCTGGGGAAAGAATCGATTACAAAGGACCAAGAACTTTTTAGTGTGAGGGAACTGTCCTGTATCTAAACCGTGCTAGTGGTTACAACACAAATATATATATTTACCAAGATTCATCACACTGTACTCTTAAATGGATGAATTTATATGTATATAATTTTGAGGTATATGTAAATATTCCTCAATTTAAAAAATAATTACAAAAATAGGTTTAGGGTATTAGAGATACTAGACTTTTGACTCTTGAACTAGCCATTTGAAATCAAAGAAATGAGCTTTACTGACATTTTCATGTCATAAAAAAACTGACACATTTTCATGTGAATACCTTTCCCCTCAATAGCAAGTGAATTTTTAGGTTGAAAACCATTATCTTTTACCTGTGATCCATTTCTTTGCACAGTGACTCTAAGTGGCCATGAATTAATGGTATTTCACCATTCTTACTAAATCCTTCCATATATATCAAGATAACGAGGTTGACTATTGTCCAAGAGTTGGTAATTGAATACAGTGGTATGAGGATTAGCAAAAAACTGGGAATGAGGGGTGGGAGTGGCAAAAATTCCTTGTCAAAGAATCAGTTCTCCTCAGAAAAACGGAGGATTCCAGGATTGGGGCAGGGGAAGGAAAAGATGAATCTGAACATATTGTTATACCAGAATGTAAAGAAGTACTAAAAAATGATAGGGACGTGTCCAGAGGCTATAGGAGATGGCTTGAAGGGGCTTGCTCTGACCAAATCCAGGGCACTGGATTATAACCTACTGAACAGAGTAAGAATTCTGACTCTGAACTGAAAGAGAAGAAAGGAGGGAAAACCCTTCCTCACAGTAAAAAAGACAATTAAAAAGTGTCAAAAGAAAATGGAGTTATAAAAATTATCATATCCCACCCATCAGAAAAATAACATTAGTACAATAATCTACAATAGATACTAAAACCAAAATGGATGAAAGTCTTATGAGGAAAAGATATTTACACAATCTCAAATTATGTTCTCCCATTACATATTAATTATAAGGGGAAATATAACTTTACAATGGAGATACCTGGGTAGGCAATAGCTAGTTAAGTGATCACATAGCATTACCTACTAAACTGGCACTGCTGGCTTCATGATATGATGCACTGAGAAACACACATCACTCATTTAATATTTCTACTAAAAGAACTTGACCTGAATTTAATGAAGAAGAAACATCAGACAAACCCAAACTGAGGAACAGCCTACCAAACAAAAGGCCTACACTCTTCAAAAAGGTTAATATCAAGCCCCTTCTGATCAAGATTGCCTGGTGAGACACTTAAGGGCTTAAGGGCTCTGCCCCTTCCCTCCCCACCCCACCCCGCCCCAAAGCTTTGAACAAACAGCAAGAATTGGCAAAAAAATCTTTCTCAAAGCTCCAGAAAATAGTAAAAGGACTGCAATAACAGAGTAAGCACTGAAACAAGAAAAAAGCTACCTAAAAGCGGTAGGATCTTGTGGCGCTCTGGCTGGTACTTCCCTACCCCGTCACTGGCTCAGCACAGACCAGCCTGTGTACCTAGTGCAGATCAATGGACCCAGTTCTGGAAGGAGCAGATAAACCTCATGCACATAGTGGGAACAAATATGTCTAGCCCAATCTGTCTGGTGATGGCCTGAGGGACTTGCTATCCCAGAACTTGCCCTGTATGTAGTAGGCAGTTCACAGAGCTCTCCTACAGAACACAGCGTGAGAGCAGACAAGTGGAGGCCTGGGGAAAGCGACTGTTGGCTGTAGGACATGTAATGTAGTGCCAGGGACCATATGGAAACTGGCTTTTTGTTTTTTAGAAAGAGGGAATGTTGGTATCCACATAAACAGGGAAATTCCCAAGGCCAAACGTACATGCCCAAGACAAGACACATGCACGGAAAGCACCAGGGAGGCCCCTACACTTTGGCTGGAGCTATATCTAAACTCACTGTATGGTTAAGCTCGAAAGGAAAGCAGTCAGGACAATCTATAAAGACTGGGAAAGGTGTGTTTTGTTTTGTTTTCCTTTTTTTCCTTAATACCTGGCATTCAAGGAAAGCTCTTTTATAACATGGGTTGGATACACACTGAAGGAACAGAGGCCTCAGAGTCTAAATGTCAGTGATAACACATTAAAATAAAAAAATGTCCAGGTTTCAACAAAAGATTACAAAACATTCAAAGAAACAGGATGTAATGGCCCAGGGAAAGAAGAATATTAAAGCATTAGAAACTATCGATAAGGAAGACCAGACATGGGACATATCAGACAAAGACTTTAAAGAAATGGTTCTAAGTATGGTCAAAAAACCAAAAGAAAACATGATAAAAGAACTAAAGAAAAATCAGAAAAATGGTAGATGAACACAAAAAGAACATCAAGAGAAGAGATGCAAACTGTGAAAAGGAACTTAACAGAGCATAAGACTGTAGTAACAGAAATTACAAATTCCTTTGACAGGTTCAACAAAAGACTGTAAGAAAAAAGTGAACTTAAAGATCATTGAAATCATTCAGTCTGAAGAGTGGAAAGCATGAAGAAAAGTGAGCAGAGCTGAGAAATCTGTGGGACACCCTCAAGCATTGTGGGAATCCCAGGTGGAGAAGAAAGAAAGGAATAGAAAGACTATTCAAAGAAAAAATGACTGAAAACTTCCCAAATTGAACAAAAGACATGAATAAACATCCAGGCGCTCAACAAATGCTAAATAGATAAACCCAAATATACTCATACCGCCACATATTATAATGAACTGTCAAATGTCAAAGAAAAAGAGAATTCTGAAAGCCACAAGAGTGAAACTGCATGTCATATACAAGGGAGCCCCCAAAAGAGTGTCAATCTCTCATTGGAAACCCTGGAGGCAAGAAGGCAGTGGGATGACATATTTAAAATGCTAGAAGCAAAAACTTGTCAACCAATAATTCTGTATCCAGCAAAACTGTCTTTCAACACATGAGGGAGATTAATAGAACAAACATGAGAACATTCTCTCATGAACTATAACAAATATATATGACTAAAATAGAGTGTTAATAATCGGGTGGGTTGGGAGAGGGGACTACACCAAATATAAGATATGGGCTATAGTTTGTAATATTTTGACGATGCTCTTTCATATTTTGTAACAAATGTTTCACAACAACACAAGATGATGATGGTGGTGGGGTGAAGTAAGGGAGCCCTGTATGATGATATGTATGTTTATTCATAACTTTTACTAAACACTTATTGTTCATGCATGTTCATGTATGAATGCTATATTTCAAAAAACTTTTATTTAAAACAAATAAAGGAGAGATTAAGACATTCCCAGATAAACAAAAGTGGAGGGAGTTCATTACAATTAGACTGGTCTCACAAGAAATGCTAAACAAAACAAAAAACAACAACAAACAAACAAAAAGACCAAAAGAGATGCTAAACAGAGTTCTGCAGGTTGAAAGGAAAGGACACTAGACAAGTGATGGGTTTGTAACTCCACTTTTTAATTCCTTCAGTATCTAAAATGTAAATTTATAGACTATAATGACAAATCAGTGGTTTTTGATTCTATGTATAAAAATGCAATTTGTCATAAAAACTACATAAAGGTGGGGAGACAGAGGGGTACAGGAAGACAGCTTGTGAATATAAGTTAAGTGGGTATCTAAGCAAATGAGAATGTTGTACATTTAGGATATTAAATTTAAGCCTTGCAGTAACTACAAGAAAAATATATTGGAGAATATGCATGCTCACAGAGACAGAAATTATAGTACACATTGTTGGAAGGGAAAGGGGGAGTTGGGGGGTGGTGAAGAGTTAACGTAAAATGGGTGCAGGGTTTCAATTTGGGGAGATGGGAAAATTTTAGTGCTGGAAGGTGGTGAATGTACTACTACATAGTGAATGTGAACTACTTCAACTTCAACTTTCAGCATCCATAACTACATCAAACCAAAAAGGACTAATCAAACTATATTTCCTATCCTTCCTTATTTCCCCCTCGCTAGTATTAATCCCAATGAATAGTAAGCTGGGCAGTCGTTGAGATGGGAAAGTTTATGTTTTATATATGTTCCTACAATTTAAGGGAAAAAACAACAACAAAAACTAAAGAGGCAATAATAATTAAACGTAATACGTGATCCAGGACAGCAGCTAGCAAGGGAGAAAAGCCTGAAAGAGGCATTTATAAGGACATATGTAAAAACTGGAATATAGACTGTAAGCTTTATATCAATGTTAAATTTCTTGCACTTGATAACTGCACTTAAGGTGGTTACTTTTTTTTTTTTTTTTTTTAAGATTTTATTTATTTATTCATTTATCTCCCCCCCTTGCTGCTTGTGCTCGCTGGGTCAGCTAACCACGCCGTGCGGGCGGGCTTGCCTTCACCAGGAGGCCCCGGGAACCGAACCCAGGGCCTCCCATATGGTAAACGGGAGCCCTACTGATTGAGCCACAGCCGCTTCCCAAGGTGGTTACATAAGTAAATATTCTTTTACTTAGGAAATGTACACGACAGTATTAAGTGTTAAAGGACTAGATGTATACAACCTACATTCAAGTGTTCAGAAAATGGACTGAGAAATGGATGGATGGATAGGCAGATTAATAAAATGATGGATAGAATGATATAGCAAATATGGTAAAATGTTTAAATTGGTGGATATGAATATTGGGAGATACAGGTATATTTTGGAGTTCTCTGTATAAGATTTGCATTATTCTTGTAGTTGTCCTGTAAGTTTAAAGGTATTTCAAAATAAAAAGTTTTTTAAAAAAGTAAATGTCGGCCTCAGTGAGCAGGGTCGGTCTGTACCCCTTGCCGGGTTTCTCTCTCCCCAGGCATCACCTGAGCGATGCCTCGGTTTACTCTAAGAACCATTGGGGACGGAACAATAAAGACCAGAAGCCAAGTTTTTACCCGTTTCCTCTGCATGACAAAGAAAGACTTAATGGTTAAAGAATATGAAACGTGATTCATGGATTCCCAGTAAATACCAGTTTCTATGTAGCGACCATTTTACTCCTGACTCTCTTGACATCAGATGGAGTATTCAGTATCTGAAACAAACTGCAATTCCAACAATATTTTCTTTGCCAGAAGACAATCAGGTATTGCAGATAGGGAGAAAGGTTTAATGGTGGCAGATTGCCAGACAAGTGGTCAGATGGAGGGGATGAGGAGGAAAGATAATTGTTGGAAAAACAAATATTTGAGGAAAAAAAGAAAAATTTGTGCTTTTGCGAAGAGTAATATTCTTTCTAAAAATTTCTGATTAAATGTCATGAAGCATAGCTTAAAACAATTAAGAAAAGGTAACACATGAATTATAAAGTTATTAATTTATTGAGCAAGGATTTTTTAGTGGTCTTTTTTTTTTTTTTTTTTTTTTTTTTTTTTACCGGGAGGTCCCAGGGATTGAACCCAGGTCCCTCCATATGGGAGACGGACGCCCAACCATTTGAGCCACATCCATCCCCCTTTTAGTGGTCTTTTAAATGATCTGAAATGTATACCTTGCATATTGAATATGCTTAATGCTTTTTTAAAAAGCACCTTAAAGTATATTTGTGTTGTTTCTATAGAGCTTATTTTTAGAGCATATTTTTTAACCAAATAAATCTACTTGGCCAGTGTACTGCTCAAAGTTATAGTTAGTATTACCAGTGCTAATTAATAAGAGAATAAGCCTAGAAAGGGCATTTTTTTAAGAGTTTGAAAATATTATTTTCTAGAGAAAAGACTCTTCCAAAAATAAAGTCTCAGAAGAAAAAAATGGAGGATAAGAAGGAGGAATCGTTTGCATCAAATGAGCCAAAGAAAAATACAGTTAACAAGGATGTTCTCCCTGAATGTGCACAATTACTTGATTCCACTGCCTTGACACAGCCACCAGCTCCCAAAACAGAAAATATACAAAATAATATATTAACTCTTAATCTGGTTAAACAAGATATTGAAAACCCAGAATCAACTTTGGAAACATCAGTTAACCAAGATATAGATGTAGGTGTATTTCACACATCTGTTGACAATCTAAATTCTACAACTATTACTTTGCCAACTTCAGATTCAGAAGGTATTCAACAGTCTTTGAAAACTCAAGAAGTGCTTGAAATAGCTACCAATCATTTGCCAATCCAAATTTTACAAATAATTCCATGGAAATTAAGTCAGCAGAGGAAAAATCAAGCCTTATTCAGCACAATTACTCAAACGGTTGAAGAATTAAACACAGGTCAGGAATCTGTTATTGCCATTTTTGTACCCACTGAAAATTCTAGACCTACAATTAATTCTTTTATTCCTGCCCAACAAGAAACTGTGGAAGTAGAAGACATAGACATTGAAGACTCCTTATATAAGGATATAGACTATGGAACAGAAGTTTTACAAATTGAGCATTCTTATTGCAGACAAGACATAAATAAGGAACATCTATGGGAGAAGGTTTCTAAGCCACATTCAAAGATAACTTCTTGAGCTACAAGAGCAACAAACTCTAGGAAGATTGAAGTCTTTGGAAGCTCTTATAAGGCAGCTAAAACAGGAAAACTGACTGAAGAAAATGTCAAGATTATAGAAAACCATTTCACAACATATGAAGTTACTATGATATGAAGAAGTTTTAAAGCTATAACCAAGTTTTTTTCAGCCAAACCAAAATTATATGTAAAGTGAACTTTTTCCTATATAAACCTCTCATTTTAATGAAGCAATGGAAGTGCTAAGTTATGAACTACCTTCTGTTCTTGCAGTGCTCATTTTTGAAAAGAACTAGAGAATTGCTGAGCCGTGGGAAAAAATGTTTTAATCTTTTGATAGTTTTCCAAATTAAAAGTTAAAATATAGTAAATAAATAATATGATTACGTCATAAAATGAGAACCCTGTGATATGGTTTAAAAAAAAAAAAAAAAAAAAGCCCAGAATAAATGTTAGGCTAAGGAATCAGATCTGGTTCTACCATTGGCATATGACTTAGGTTACTTATCAAGCTTGAGCCTCAGTCCCTAATCTGTAATGGAGGGCATTTACTACATCTCTGATGTACTCTGTTTCTTTATAGTTCTTTACCTTTCTATGAGGACACTTTTAACCAGACACATTTTCTATAACATTGCAACTTACATATTACTAGAAGTTGGCTAGAATTCACTATCAGTAAATATTGAAATATCCTCAATATTTATTGAACGCTGTTTGACCTTTTGGCTACTTACTCATCTGTAGTATAAAAGAAAACACTCCTTTTATAGTTTTATTCAGTTGAACTAAGGAACCACTTATTAGGTCAGTTCTTTGGAAAAGTACTTTAATGAATATATATATATTTTAGTACCTTATATATGATTTTCCATCTTAATACATAGTTATTTAAACTTTTTACATTCTGTATTTATAAGGTTATATTTATAAACCAAAAAGATGAAAATAAGGTTAAAATATATAAGTATATTTTAGAAATCACAGTTTGTATCTTTTTCTTTTCTTTTCTTTTTTTTTTTTTTTTTTTAAGATTTTATTTATTTATTCATTCATCCCCCCCTTGCTGCTTGTGCTCCCTGGGTCAGCTAACCACGCCGTGCAGGTGGGCTTGCCTTCACCAGGAGGCCCCGGGAACCGAACCTGGGGCCTCCCATATGGTAAACGGGAGCCCCACTGATTGAGCCACAGCTGCCTCCCATGTATCTTTTTCTTAATAGGTGTAGCTTTTTAAAAGTGTGTGCTTGTCATTTTTAAATAAAAGGATGATACAGTAATAGCTAATACTATAAATTTCCACTTCTGCATTATTTTAATGAAATTTTTAAGCAAGAAATTACAGATATGTGATGAAGACCTTAGGGTGACAAGTGGGAAAGAGAAGTGATGATATAAATAAAAATATTGTTTAAGTCCACAAAAATTTAAGAAAAATGAATGTAAAAACGAAGACTTAGTGGTAGTGACACAAATGTGAAAAATGAGCGGTATGTTTTCTTAAATCTGGCAGTCAGATATAATTAAATAGGGCAGCCTATGGTTTTCCTCTTGCGAATGGGCAAGTTCCTATTAGTCTGCGTTTTAGTTTTCTCCTCTATAAAATAAAAGATACTATTACCTATCTCGCAGAATGGGTTTGAGAATTCATTAAGGTAATATGTTTCTGGTCCAGGAAAATAGGAGGTGCTCAATAAATATTAGTTGTTTCTGAACAGTGAATGGAACACTAATTGTTCTGTAAATGCATGGTGATTATTTTTGGCCAGATTTCACTTATTTTCGTCAGGCTAATAAAATTGCTGTTGAATGTGTGTCGTCTAATTATAAAAAGTTGCTTAGAGGTGTCCTTATTGAGTGATCAGAGGGGAAAAAATTAAAGTTTTTGTATAAATTATGTGCAGATAATTGGTAGAGTTGACATACTATTTTTAAGTATTCCTATGTTGCATTTTGCTAATACTAAGTAGTTTGAATTCAGTTTTTAGTAGTGTACACCTTAAAACAAATATTTTCTATTTGTTTAAAATTATAGTTTACTCAGTAATAATTTAAACTGTGTATATAGTTGTTATTTCTTTCAACTTAATAAATTTTAAGTATTTAAGAAAAAAAAAAAAGTAAATGTCATTAAAAAAAGAGGCTAAGGAACTATTCCAGATTAAAGGAGATTAAAAAGTAGTAAAAATAAGATTCATTGAATGATCCTGAATTGCATTTTGGACTAAGGTGGAAAAAAATCAATAAGGCATTGGGACAATTGAAGAAATTTGTATAAGATCCATAGATTAAATAATATTACATCAAGGTTAAATTTCCTAATTTTGATAACTGTATGCATAGTTAAGTGGAGATCCTTATTCTTAGGAAATAAGGCAATATATAAATACTAATGTATTTAGGAGTAAAGAAGTGTAAGGGGGAATATGATGTCTGCAAATTATTTCCATATTTACTCCAAGAAAATGTGTGTGAGAAAAAGAAATGAGAATGAAAAATAAAGCAAATGTGACAAATGTGTAAAATTGGTAAATCTAGGTGATGTGTATTTGGAATCTTTTGCACTATTCATGCAACTTTTACAGAAGTGTGAAATAATTTCAAAATGAAAAGTTAAAACAAGTTGGGTAGACAACTGCTGAACCCTACTTTTCTCAAACCACAATCTAGATCTCTCATGTCTTTCTCCCACCAACTTCTCCATAATCCCAGTTGTTCTGTCATGAAATTACAATTGCAAGTGCTATGGGTTGCTGATCTCAGAAACACAGTTTGAGGAAGAGCAAAGAGAATACTAAGTAGGCTACAAAAGTTAAAGACTTTCAGGTTTCTCTTAGTATCTCAATGACTTTGATAAAAGATATTTAAAACAGGATAATAAATTTTTGGCCAAGGGTCAGAAAGTAAATATATATATATATTTTTTCCCCTTCTCACAACCTTTTTAGGCTTACAGGTGTTAGAAAACAGACTGATGAATTTGGCCCACAGGAGAATACTGCTAAATTTCTCCAAGAACTATAACAAAAGTAGCGGTCCCTGAAATAGCAAGGACATTATTGAATAAATAAAGCAACAAACGTATGTGTCAGCACGGAAAAATCAGTTAAGGCATTAAACAATTAGTAAAGATAAGCTTTAAAAAATAAATAAAGATTAACATTTTTTTAAAGTTTCTTTTATAACTAATATTTGCCACTTTATGAGTTTGGGTATTTTGGGGCAAATAGGCTGGGGAGGGGGAATATGCTTACATAGTTGCTTATATTATGTCTTTCAGAGGTAAGAACTCAAAGAAAATGGAAGAAAGAATGACCAGATTTCACATGGGAAGGGTAAGGGGTTTAGACTTAAATTGAAGGGGGTGATATTTTAAAGCCACTTCTCTCCAAATTCAAGACCATTCCCACTCTGTATATAGATTCTCCAAATTTAGGTACTATTTTTGTGAATTCATACCATTAGGTACAAAAAAACCTAGAAATTAAAAGCATGTGAATGCATGTGCGTTTGTAATAATTGATTATGTTAGAAAAGCCTATGGCAGTAGATCATGGGCCAGTAGCTAAAGTCATGTCCACTACCCATGGCTTACTGACATTTCAAGGAACGAGCTATAAAAAGCTGACAAGATGCAATTCATTGATTTAAACACCACTTTCCCATGTCTTATTAAGTGTTAGGGAAAATGGCCCCACCATTTTAAATGCCCATATGCTTTAAGGTCAGTTACCTAAAAAGAAACCTCTTTATTTCATGTAAATTATTGTTTTTTACACTAACAAAACATGAACTATTGTGCTACATGTAATTTTTACCATATGTCAATGTTACCTTCAGTTTTGTTAAGTAGACCATCAAGTTGATAAATAGGAAAAGATAGCACAAAAGTTTCAAGCCTGAACACACAAGTGAAATATGAAAATCAAAATGAACAAACCTAACATGAATGGCTGTTATCAGTATATCTAATTATTATTACTGTTCATGGAAATTAAGCCTAAATGGTAAGTGTAAATGACTATTACAATTACATTTGTTAATTGTCCATTATCTAAAAACAGCATTTGCTATAGGTATTTTTCTTCCACTATACAAGTACAGCTATTAAAAGCATTAAAAGACCCCTCTACATTCAATAGCAAGAGTTTTCTTATACCCTTCCACTGCTTGGAAATTCAAAGTTTATATTCCCCCAAGTTTCATCTATAGCCCATTCTCAATCAGAAGGCTTCCAGAATTTTTATCCACTCTCCATCATAACTGTGGATGCCTAAGATCAGCCTAAGGGTAATTTTACCTTCTTCTAAACTTCTATAGCACTATAGCTGTACTGTTCTGACAGCACTACTTTTATGCCGTATTTATTTATATATATTTATCTCCTCAATTAGACTATGAATTTCTTGAAAATAGCATCTGTGGCTAAAGCTTATTATTTCGCCCACAGTGCTGGTACTTTTGACACAATAAGAATGAAATATATAGTTGTTCATTCAACCTTAGAAATAAAGAATTGAAAAAATTTTATTTAAAAGAAAAGAATAAATATAATAAAAAGGCACAATTCATGGCCAAAATGCAAATGCAAATAATTTCAGAAAAGACCTAACAAAAGAATATGGGAGAATGGATGTAGCTCAAGAGGTTTGAGTGCCTGCTTCTTACATATGAGGTTCTAGATTTAATACCCAGTACTTCCAAAACAACAACAAACAAATGAAAAAACCGACTCGGGGGAGCCGATGTAGCTCAGTGGTTGCGTGCCAGCTTCCCACATACAAGGTCCCAGGTTCAATCCCCGGCCTGGTACCTTAAAAAAAAAAGGGGGGGGGGAAGAGAACCAGAACAAAAGAATAAATACAAGCTCTCGTAAAAGAGAAGAAAGACAGCCTAGTGTGCAAATAGCTATTCATAAAAAAAGGGAAAAAAAAAAAAAGAAATGATACCTACAGGCATCCACGGACAGGAAGAAATGAAAGACTATCTCAATACAAAATTCAAAACAATCAGGCTCACTAGGACTCTTTCTAACCTAAATTTTTGTATAACTAGACATATTCTAAACTTATTTGGGACCCTGGTTAATTATAACAATCTCCTCAAGCAAGATTTCAAACACAGACTTTCCTGATGATTACAGAGTTGAAAGAGACCTCAGTGTCTATTCCAACTGTCTCATTTTTCATACTGACAAAATATGAATGACATTGACAAAAATGAGAAAAATAATATTTTATTTAATGTCTAGACTCCAGTATATTTTTCTGCTTAAAAATGCACTGCTCAAAGAGTGGATATGGCTCCAGTGGTTGGGCACCCGCCTCCCCCACGAGAAGTCCTGGGTTCTTTCTCGTTGCCTCCTAAAGAAGATGAACAGACAATGAGTGGACACAGTGAGCAGACACAATGAGGGAGCCATCTGTGGGTGGGGGAGGGGGTACATCAGAAGCATATAAGAGCAGATTTGAATCACTACAGAATTAGTGGTTTTGAAGACAGAACATCTGAACTGGAAAATACAGGAGAACAGAAAGAGAAAAGAATAGGAAAAAATGGAACAGAGTCTCAGGGAATTGAATGACAATGCCAAATGCACAAACATTTGCGTTACTGGTGTCCCAGGAGAAGAGAATGGAAAAGGGGCAGAAAGAATATTTGAGGAAAAAATGACCAAAAACTTCCCAATCCTTAAGAAGGACATAAATATAAATATCCAAGATGGACAATACACCCCAAACAGAATAAATCTGAGTAGACCTACCCCAAGACACCTACTATTCAGATTGACAAATATCAGAGATAGAGGATTCTGAAAGCATTAAGAGAAAAGCAAAGCATCACATCCAAGGGAAACTCAGTAAGATTAAGATTAAGTTTCTCATGAGAAACCATAAAGAGAAGAAAGTGGCATGATATATTTAAGATAGTGAAAGAGAAAAACTGCAAGCCAAGAATTCTGTATCCAACAAAGCTGTCCTTCAAAAATGAGGGTGCATTCAAGTCTTCACAGACAAAACAAAAACTGATTGATAGAATATGTTACCAAAAGACCAGATTTGTAAGAGATACTAAAGGAGGTGCTGCAGCCTAAAAGGAAAAAACAAGGGTGAGAGATTTGGAGAAGAGTTTAGAAATAAAGATTATTAAGAAGGGTAAACCAAAGGAAAAGAAGACAAATCAAACAGTATGACAACAGAGAGCCGAAGGACAAATGGAGGAACTAAGTAATAATGCCTTTACAGTAATAACACTGAATGTTAATGGACTGAACTCCCCAATCAAAAGACATAGACTAACAGAAGATAAAATAATATGAGCCATCTACATGTTGTCTACAAGAAACCCACCTCAGATGTAAGGACACAACCAGGTTAAAAGTGAAAGGTCGGAAAAAGGTATTCCACGCAAACAGTAACAAAAAAAGAGCTGGAGTAGATCAGATAAATATAAAATAACAACATTATAGTATATGAACAATAATTACTCAGTGCAACTGGCAAATTGTTCCTGTGATGAGTATTCTGTAATTTTTTTTCACACAAAATAAACACTTGCTTTTAATTGAGGGGGGGTTGGAGAAGAGATATATTTTTGGATACTTCATTTTTCTTTAACCCTTTCCTATTCACACTCTTTAATTAAAATAATCTATCTGGATCAATAATGATTTATCATGACTACTGTTGAACAAGATTTTGAGTTTTTCTGCCTCATAAAATTATGAGTTGGCAAACTGTTATCTGCTGTAATTCATTCCAGTAAGATGTGAAGAATTCCCAAATAGGAATTTGATTATCTAGAAAGAATTAAGGCCTAAATGGAAATTAAATAACTAAACCAATAATTTATTTCATTCTTAGAGATTATGTCCAAAAGTTAGAGCTGTAATATAAAAATTAGAATTATGCTATAATTAATTTCTATTATATTTGAATTGTTAATTTACATTTATAAATGTTTGTTGCTATGCTATCTATTTTTAAAATAATTGATTATATTAAATCTAACCTGGCCTTTCACTCTTGTTTAAAATTTGTAATTTCTTTCAATCTATTTTTCTATTTATTTTACAATTTTACAATAAAGGACTTTTTACAGCTAAAAAAAAAAAAAAGCCATTGATGATACACTTTGGATAGATCATATGATATGTGAATATATCTCAATAAAACGGCTTAATAAACAAATAAATAATTGTGCAAGAATAGCCAGAGGGGTAGGATGTGGCTCAATTGGTTGGGCGTCCGTCTCCCATATGGAGGGACCCGGGTTCGATCCCCGGGACCTCCCGGTAAAAAAAAAAAAAAAAGAATAGCCAGAAATAGCAGCTTTGTACAGCAGGGGAAACAGTTGAGAGGTGAGGAATTTTCTTGTTTGTTTTTTTTTTTTTATTATTATTACTGAAATAATGAAAATGCTTTAATATTATGATTGAAATGATGAATGTTCAACTATGTGATTATACCAAATACCACTGATCATACACTTTGGATAAACTGTAAGCTTTATTAATATGGATCAATAAAATAGATTTGTTTAAAAATAAAAAAAAAAAGGTCTCTGGAAATAACACAAGGTTAGGTCTCCATCTATCTATCTATCTATCTATCTATCTATCTATCTATCTATCTATC
>JAKSZT010000380.1:2054087-2118669 GCA_026826555.1 Tolypeutes matacus | reverse complement strand
ATCTATCTATCTATCTATCTATCTATCTATCTATCTATCTATCTATCTATCTATCTATCTATCTATCTATCTATTTTACCGGGAGGTCCCGGGGATTGAACCCAGGTCCCTCCATATATGTTAAACTCATGTACTGCCTTGTGGTATCTATTTAACCAATATATTTAAAGCTTATAAATAAACCTTTCTGTTTCTTTTTTCTCACTTCTAATATCCAGGAACTACACTGCTATCTTTTTCTTCCCAGTACCTTTTACATAGTGGGTACGGTGAATAGTTACTGCTTTATGGTAGCCGAGGACAAGATGACAGACAAGTCCTATCAAGCAGGGTTGAATATGTCCAAACTAATAAATTCAACATAAGTACACATTATAGAATATAATGAGAAAATAGTAACTAGATCTGGCATCTGCTTCTACTATAAACTTTCAATGTGCTAAAACAGCAATAAAAATATATTAAAAGGACATACCTAAACTTAATTAACATATACTCAAGAAACAGAAGAAATTATGAAATGCTTGGAGTAAATACAAAATGATAGACTAATGACAAACATGGAAAGAATCTAGTTATATGACTCTAGAGCTGCTCCAACCATACAATTAGTGACATCCAAAAATAAACGCTCTGTTCCACACAGTATGTGCCCCTCTCATCTCTGCCTACCCAGACCTATGCATTCTTCAAAAATACAGCTCAATATCTAGCTTCTTCTTAAAGCAGTCTCCTAATATACTAGTCAAATACTAAACTTATTAACAGTCTTATTATAAGCTTCTTAAGAGCACAAACCAAGTTTATATTTTGGTATCACATCCTACTCTCCTATCATCCTTAGTGACTTAAAACAGCCATGCCATCTCTACTCTTCAACAGCTATCTCTACTCTATTTCAGACATATACAATTATAGCCAGAATTCTAACTAATAAATGTAGAAGAAATAATGGAAATAGAAAATCACCACCTGGTAAACACCACAAGTTTTTTTTCAGGCAAGAATCATCAATGAATGTTAAAATTAGTGTATGAAGAGAAATCAGTACGATGATAAAAAGGATATTTACAAAATCTCAAAGTACCTTTCCAAAAGATACCTTTATTAAGTACAAAATGGAAAAAAATAAAATAAAAACTTTACAGTAGAGAAATCTGGCAGACATTACCTTAACCAAGTGTTCAAAGTTAACATTACCATGTGCTTCCTGATATGATGCACTAAGGAGGATATAACGTCAATTCTGTGGAATTCTTGCCAAAAATGTATAACCTGAATTCAATCGTGCTGAAATATCAGACAAATCTAAATTGAGGCATATTCTACAAATCAACTGGCCAGTATTCTTCAAAACTGTCAAGGGTACAAAAGGCAAAGAAAAACTGAAAATGATTCCAGATGAAAGGAAACTAAGGAGATATGACAACTGAATACATTGTAATCCTAGACTAGATCTTAGACTAGAAAAAGGACATTTGTGTGATAAATGGCAAAATTTTTAAAAGGTCTGCAGATTGGATAACACAGCATTGTTTCAATATTAACTTCCTGGTTTTTATAGCTCTAGTGTGGTTACATAAGATTTAACATTTTGGGAATCTTGATGAAAAGTATATAGTAATTCTTTGTATTATTTTTGCAGCTATTTTGTAAGTCTAAAATTATTTTTTTTTAAAAAGCTAACAAAAACAGTAAAAAAGCCTCATGAGTGAATACTACCCAGAGAACTATGTATAGATATATGCTTGGGACATATAAGCACCCAAAACAGTTAGCTATTAGTATTATCATAATTCTCCCAAGTTTATTAAGACTCCTGACTTATCAATCACTGATTTAATAAATATTTTAAAGAGTGTGCCCAACAAAAAAGGAAGAAAGGAAAGAGGAAGGCAAATAATCAAGGCAGGCAGGCAATTACTCACTAAGATATTCTAATACAGATAAAGTTGGTTATTTCAAATATGCTTATGCCCATTTATCTTTGTATTTTCTTCCCTCTTTCCAACTGGGCAAATTGTTCCAAGTTCTACTTACTTCTTGTTCTCTACTTTCCATGTTCCTGTTCCTAATATTGTTATCAAAATGCAAGTATTGTAAAATCATCAAATCCCAGCTATATGACTTTGCCCATAACGTAATCTCTCTGACTCTTCCCATTTATTTGTAAAATTAGGATACCTTTAGCCAACTTTCTAGGGTTATTGTGAAGACTAAATCGGAGCATATAAAAGTAAGTGGTACATAGTAAATGCTCAAAAAATGTTAATTAAAATCTTTTTTTTTTTTCATTTTACTCCAGTAACATATATACAAATTTCCCCTTTTAACCATATTTAAATAATTTAGTGCTGTTAATTGCATTCACAATGTTGAGCTACCCACACCACCATTCATTACCAAAACTTTATGGTCAACCCAAATAGAAACTCTGTACAATTTAAGCATTAACTCCTCATTCCTTACTCCCCTACCCCATCCCCTGGAAACTATATTCTAGATTCTGACACTATGAGTTTGCTTATTCTAATTATTTGATGCCAATGAAGTCGTATAATATTTGTTCTTTTGTGTCTGGTTTATTTAAAAAAAAAACAAACAAACAGAACTATACAACACTAACACTGAAGACCATTGTAAATGATGGACAATAATTAAGTAGTACTTTTGCTCTTTCATGACTTGTAACAAATGTACCCCACTAATGCAAGGATAGTATATGAGAAATCCTTATCTATCTATCTATCTATCTATCTATCTATCTATCTATCTATCTATCTATCTGTCTATCTGTCTATCTGTCTATCTATCTATCTATCTATCTATCTATCTATTTATTTTTACACCGGGAGGCCCCGGGGATCGAACCCGGGTCCCTCCATATGGCAGATGGACGCCCAACCAGTTGAGCTACATCCGACCCCCTGAGAAATCCGTATTTTATGCATGATTTTTCTGTAAACCTACAAACTATCTTTAAAAAAAAAAAAAAAAAAAAAAAAAAAGTGCTTGCACCATGAGAAAAAAAAGTTAATTACCTTTCCCTTACAAATTATATACTCTAATCTCTGTAGGATCTTAAGTGTCCTACTTCCCAAAGAGGTTACTTCATATTTTTCACCTACTTATTTTAATATCTTTTATTGTGGCAATATATAATTTATATATGTATATATAATATATACATACACACTCCATGTATATAATATACAATATAATATTTGCCATTTTAAGTGTACAATTCAGTGCTATAATTACACTTACAATGCTGTGCTACCATCACCACCATTCATTATCGAAACTTTTTCTTTATGTCTCTATGTATTTGCTTATTCTAGATATTTCATACAACCAGATCATACAATATTTGTCCTGTTGTGCCTGACTTATTTCACTTGGCTTAATGACTTCAAGGTTCATCCATGTTGTACATGTATCAGAATTTCCTTCCCTTTTTACAACTGAATAATATTTCATGTATGGATATACCACATTTTTTTCATCCACTGATCCGTCGATGAACAACTGGGTTCTTTCTACCTATAGGTTACTGTGAATAAAGCATTATGAATATTGGTGTGTACAAGTGTTTGTCTGAGTTCCTGCTTTCAATTCTCTTGGGTATATACACCTAGGAGTGGAACTGCCATGTAATATGGTAATTCTGTGCTCAACTTTTGAGGTCATCTACTTATTTTTAAAATTAAATATAAATAATATATTTACTTTATCCATTCTAAGAGCTTCAAGATGCACAGAGTTAACTCTCATTTTTATGTATATTAACTCTCATTTCCCCCCAAGTTTCAGACCAGTATTTTTACCACTTTTTCAAACATTACCTAGGTATATCACTACGCCAACCTCAAACTCAATATTCCTATGTCATGCTCTATGCTGCCATCTATTGCCTGTTACCATCCTTTCCAGATATTTCTTTCTTTTTTGGAATCTTGGGCCAAAGTGCAAGCCTCAATATAGTGGATAGATTTAATTTCCAGATTATAGCCCTTCTGAGAGATGCCGCAAGTGACTGAAAAAAAAACAAACAAAACATTTCTGTTCTACCAAACAGTTCTTCTGTTAGGACTTGCTCAATAAATGGCCACACAAGATGCCTACACACACACACACACACACACACAATTTAAAAATGATTAGCTTTATGGTACTTCAAAACAATGTTGCTTAATTTTCTGGTCTCTCTTTTTTGAAAATCATTTTAAATTTAAAAATGCTTTTATCATTAATTCAATGAAAACAAACTATTCAAATAGTGATAGGAACAGCTTTTTCATGTAAAACAAAACAAAACAAGACAAAGAAAAATGCCACAAAAGAAGAACATTAAGAACTTCTTAAACCAACTACACACTGACTTTTAGACTGTAAAGTAGCTTGCCAATAATAGTAGATAGTTGTATAGTGGCTACATGCAAGGGTACAAAGCATTTGGAATGGTTTCACAGCTTTAAGAAGTTGACTATGTAGTCAGTTATAAAGATTTAAGTATAGAAAAGGATGACCAGAGGAGACAAAATATTAATTGAAAAATAATTGGTATAGATGATATTTACTACAAAAGTTTGAAGGATTGAAACCACCGTGGGAAAGACAGAAGCAACAGCAGCAGAACTGTACAATTTAGAGGAAGGGTGCGACTTCAACTAAGAAGAGCAAGGCAATTTCAAGCTATAGGGAACAATGGATCTGCAATGGTGTAGTCCAAAAAATAGCAAGAGAACATTGTTTAATAAATAACCAGACCAGTTTAGCTGAAAGGAAAATATCTAGAAGACTAGGGAGGCATCAATAGAAAGAGGACTGAAATCCTCTTTATAGCATAGAAAGTGGACTGAACTGAGTATTGGGTATTGGGTAACATTTCCACACTACTGGGGGGTGAGAATGCAAGGGAGTTTAATCCAGCAGCAGTGTTTTAAAAGACTGAAGAAAACTGAGACAGACCAATCATGTTATTTTGGCAGTCCAGAAATAATGCTAAAAGTATTAACTAAGATGATGACTGTAGAAATGAAAATGAATGAAATTCATTAAGAGGGAAGAACTGATAGAACCTAGTCAGTGATTTGAAGTTAGAAGTATACAAGGAAGAATTAGGAATCAAAATGTTTCCAAGGCTTTAAAACTGGGAACAGAGAAACAAAAACATAAGACAGTAAACCATTAATAAATGTTTCCAAAGAATTGGAATAATGTTTCTAAACCAAAGTAGTTTTTAATGTTTAATGCAAAGCAACAAAACAGGAACATACTTTCCACAAATGAATATAAGCAGTATTCATTTTGAATAAGAAAACATTACTTTGACATTACAAGCTCAGATATTATGAAAAAACATCTTATACTAAAATATAAACCAAAGTACATATTAAATCTACAAGAATTAGTAATTGCTTGATCCAGATCCATGTTACCATCCTTTGTGTACTACAAATGACTCCCATTACTTGAATTACCAAACACTCCATATTTAAAATAAATACAAGTTTTAAATCTAGATAATTATTCTACCTTGTGAGCTATATAAATAAAGCAATGCATGCTGCAATCTAAGTATCTCACTAAGCAACTGTAAACAGTTTCAAATCCAAAACCCAGTTACTATCATACCCTTTATTTAAAACATACAGAATCATACCTTCCTTTTCCTACAAATCATCAATAATAAAATAAAAAATAAAATAAAATTAAAAAAACTTTAAAATAGCACACAAAAGTTTCACAAGCCTCTTGGTTACCTTTACTTTATCTCTTCTCAAGCAACAGAATAGACAATTTTCATCAAAAGTCCAATCAGAAATGCTTTCAGGCTCACAGTCTGCAAAAATAATAGGAATAACAAATTAATAGTCACAAAAGAGAATTTTCAGAAAATAAATCAGAACTAATTTCAAAATATTGTGTTTTAACAACAACAACAACAACAACAACAAAACCCTCACTAGTAGACAGGTTCCATTTTTGTCTTCAAATTCTTAATTCTGTAACTGCTCATTAGTCAATACACCTTGTTCTCATATCAACTAAACACAAAAAAGATGCATATATGAACACAGCTTTAACTCATATGAAAGTGTGAATAAAAAAAGGAGAAGGAGACAAGCTTAAATAACCAAGGTATCAAAAATACGTCACCAGGGAAGAATTTGAAATACCAAGAAAAATTTCAATACCTTTAAATAAACTGAGATCTTTTAATAATCCAGGTCCAAATAGCCCTTCAAGAATACTTTCAAACCCTGAAAGGATAAGAAAAAAAAAAAACAAAACCCATTATCACAAGAACATTTACTATAGTAATATTAATCTGCTGAATGAAAAAACGGTATTTTCTTCCAGTTCTCAAGGATCCCTGGATAACTGCTCAAAGGATGCTGAAGAAAGAGTGTCAGAAACAAATCTAAAAGGAATATTTGCAAGAACAAGAAAAAACAGACAGTGCTAGAAATAACCAATAAAGGAATGGAAATTCATGGATTCTCTTACTTTTACAAAATCCCAAAATACCTCTTTACATAAACTTTTTTTTACACAAATTTAATTTTATTGATACATATTAATAAAGGATACAATTCATCCAAAGTGTACAATCAATGGTATTTGGTATAATCACAGTTGTGCACATAAACTCCTAAATTTAGTTTTAAAAGGTACCTTTCTCAATTAAAGAGTCAAACTGCTTCAAAGTTTTCCTAACTTTCTGGACTTATCTAAATGGCATTTTTCTAAATATCAACTGAGATCATAGAGTTTTTTCAAGCTAACAGTTTTTTGAAGAAGGAATACCCTCAACTAAGAAACACTTCCACACCACTAGCCACAAAATAACTGTATTTTAAAAGAAAATGACTTTTGTAACAATTTCAAATTGTCAAAACTACTTGCTAGTTCCTTTATGAAAATAAAACTTGCTAATTACACATACCAAAGAAAAAAGGTATTTTAAGAAAATTCAAATATACTTGTATACAAATTTTTTAACTACTATCACCTAAGCCAGTGTGAATAAAGTAGAAAAAAACAAAACAAAACTTCTGACTTTACTTCAAATACTGCTGATCTACTTACTGAAAAACAAACAAAAAAAACAATTAAAAATACCTTTTCCATATTGCTGTTTTCTATGGGTTATTAACAGAATAAGGAGGAAAAATAGTAAGGAAACCAGATTGTACCTTTTTTTACAACACAATAGAAATAATGGATTAGCGCACTGGTTCCCAACCTATGTGTCATGAGCCTCATTCATTGCAAGCTCAAATAGTAAGTGGTCCACAAATCCACATGTGTTCTAAGCATGACCTTTAGAAAGATATAATATGCCTTACAAATTCAGGATATATGCTACTTTTCAAATACACAGAGATGCTACTGTAATTAAGAAAATACCGTGAATATTCTCGCTGTCCTGATTTTGTGACAATCAGGGTAAGCTAAACATTCGCTATATTAGAAACCATGCATATGTCCCCAGACCGAGTTTTTCTCCCTAGGTCTGGTTTTTAGAATGCTGGTGATAAACTAAGCCTGATTTATTATATGACCATCCTGTACGGGAAAAGACTGTAATTTTGGGTATCTTTGGTCAACCTTAAGAGATATAGCAGAGGGACGGATGTGGCTCGGGTGGTTGGGCATCTGTCTCCCATATGGAGGGACCTGGGCTCGAACCCCGGGACCTTCTGGTAAAAATTAAAAAAAAAAAATATATAGAAGGCGCGTGGGTAAGCCACCAGGCCTGGCAAGCCATGCAGCAAGATGATG
Organism: Tolypeutes matacus; assembly: GCA_026826555.1. Classification (NCBI taxonomy): domain Eukaryota; kingdom Metazoa; phylum Chordata; class Mammalia; order Cingulata; family Chlamyphoridae; genus Tolypeutes; species Tolypeutes matacus. The sequence goes on along the minus strand of JAKSZT010000380.1, from coordinate 2,110,878 downwards.
ACGTAACAAGAGAGTGACACAAGGGAGAGCCAAGAAAAGATGCACCCAAAAACCAGGAACTAAGGTGATGCAGATGGCAGTAGGACGCCTCTCTCCCACATTGGAGGTCCCAAGGATCAAGTCCCAGTGAAGACAGGAGGAGAAGGATGAGAAGAGAGGGCAGGAAATGGACACAGAGTCGCCCAGTGAATGGACACAGAAACAGCAAAAACGGGGGTGTGGGTGGGTAAAAATGGATAAATGTAAATAAATAAATCCTTTTATGGACCATAGTTAGTAGTAATACTTTGACTCTTTTGTGATTTGTTAGCAAATGTTTCACAACAATGCAGGATATTTGTGTGTGTGTGTGTGTGGGGGGTGACATGTGGGAGCCCTGTGTAATGTTATGCATGTTTGTTTTGTAAGATCACGATGTTTACTGAACACTTATAGATTATGTATGTTCACATATGAATGATATACTTCATTAAATTGTTAAAAAAAAATACAAAAAGTGTTTCTGAATTCCTAGTAATTTGGGGTTTTATGTATTTTGTCACAGAAGCTACTATTACCAGAGGACTCACTTTTTTTTTTTTTTTAATTGTTAAGAAGCACTCTGAAGCACAAAAAAGGTAGGGAACTTCTAATTTAAGAAAATATAGCCTGCTGGAATATGAGGTACACACATAGGAAACATTTCCATACCATAGATACAATCACGATAAAGCGTTTGGAAGGTAAAAGGGTAGGAAAAGATGGTCTTAATTTTTATCTGATGGTATCTGTTAAGGAGCAATTTTTTTCAAATCTTACTTCTTTCCATCAAAATTATTCCAAAGACTTGAGCAAAATAAAAAAATCCACCCACACAAATGGGAGGTATCTATGTCTGTTTATGACTTCCCTCCTATAATTAAAGCATTTCTCCCTCAATCACTGTGGTCTCTCCTCTTCCCCACACTAGGCAGGAGAAAGGGTTGGGGAGCAGAAATGGGAGTGGGGTGGGATGGGTGGTGGTAAGAGAGTGAAACGACAAGTGCTAGATACCATGTATTTTGGCCTTGGAGAAGAGAGAGTCTCAGCGCCAGGCTTTTTTTTTTTTTTTTAAATACCACACTGTCTGCATCCAACTCTTAAGGCCCCCTCCACCTCCAAAATGAATTCTTTTTAAAGGATAGCATTCTGATTTCACAAATGGTAATGAAAGTATGTCAATATCTTTAAAGTACCAAATACACACTGCAAATAACTAAAGGATATTAAAGGTAGTTCTTATTCTGAAGAGCAAATCTAATATTCTTTTACCTGGGTTTATATGAAAGTATAACAAATTCCAACCTTGCATGGTATGCATATTTCCTGAATAGGAAACAATGTAAATATAGCAAAGAATAATACTGGGAAAGAAAAAAGCAAATAAAAGCTTTGCAGATAAAATTTTTTTTTTAATTACAAAGGATAACCAGAATCTGAAAGAATTAAGAAAATAGAATAAGAACTTCATCAAATAACACAGATATAAACCAAAACCTAATCATAGGTCAAAAAGCTATGAGAAGAAAAGACCAAAATGAATCAAACAAGAAAAAAAATCCATCATCAACTAAAAGATTTACCAAAACTAATTTTGATCAAATTAGCAAATAAGCAAGGCCTTCGTCTTTTGCTCATACCTGCAAGGATACATAAAAGCTTACACATTTTATTGATTAGGTGCTGTATAAAGCCATATTTGGCTACCCTCCTTTCACTGGATGTTAATACCTCTTGGATTTATTAACATTAAATATTGGATTTAGCAGTTGCATAGCAACCGGGAATATCTCGTGTGCTATGCCTGACATTAGCAAAAGGCAAATAAAGGAAGAACAAATGTATTCAAATTTTATACTGAGGTCTCACAGAAAAGCTATGAATCTCAGTTACAAAATGCCATTGAAAATTAAATAAATACTGAAAGAGAAAGCCATGTCATTATATTCTATCATTAAGGCTTAAAAAGCACCTTTACATAACATAACACATATAAAGAAATATTATTTTTTATTTTTGGACGAAACTATTTTCCAGAGAATTCTTTTCCAATATCACAAATGGTTTCAAAGCTGGCCTCTAGTCAATTTCTCACTCCAACATTCAGGGTGTATTCCTAAAACAATGATCTGACAATGCCATTCCCTGTTCAGAAAAACTGCACATTGCTTAAAGAACAAATCCCAAATTCCTAACTCCAGCAATCAAATCTGACTCCAACCTTCCTTGTTTCCCAGAACTTTCCTGTTTATTCCCACAGTTCCAGTCAAGATTGGTCTTCTCATGGTTACTCAATATATAGCGACAAATACTATGGCCTACTATTTTCTCAAACCTTTGCATCTCACATCTATCCAAATAAAGTACATTTTTCAAGGCACTTTTTAATTTGTTCAGCAAATAGATATTCATTTATTCAACCTATATTAACTGAAAGCCTCCCACCAACCAGAGGCTGTTTCAGGACTGAGTAGGGAGTGCTGATTGGAACTGACATGGCCTGTTGCCTGCACACTTGGGTTTGGTTCCCAGTTTTCTCACACTCAGAATTCCCATATCATTGCCTTCTTTTAAATAAATGTGAAGTGTTCTAATGCCACCTCCGCTTTCTGCCACATGCAAAGCGCTGCCCATGCAAGTAAAGTATTTTGGAAAATAAAATTTGTCATAGGCTATCTAAATCCTATGTTTTTAGTTTTGTTGTTTTTTTTCCCCCATACATTTATGTCTTGTCACCTCAATCAGTTTGAATGCCCCAGAAATGGTAGGAGGGTCTTCCCATTTTTCACAATGTTTATCTTGTAGTAGGGTTCTAAATGCCTTGATTTTTAGCTTCTAGTTTAATCACACAGCTCTCAAAAATAAAAGATAGATTAAAATTTTTCACAATTTTCCTCCTCCAAACTTAATCATATTCTCTACTCTATTTCCAACCAAAGGGAAATAAGTAGGTGTATGAAAAGTAACATAATAGGGACATATCAAATACATAGTCACCTAAGGTCAGCAATTTGACCTGCACTATTCAAATAAGGAAAAAATATTATGGATGGAATGAAAAAAATTGTTCCTGGGCCTTGGGAACCTCTCCTCTGAGACAACCAGTACAGAGATTAGCAGTTTGAGACAAAGAGGGGCTGAAGGAAAAGTAGGAGCACATCAGAAAATTAGCAATTTTTACATCAAGGTCCCTGGGTATCTGGCAAAGCTTGGTGCTGGATGTAAAAACGGTTGAACCCTTCAATAAAGCATTATTTTATAAGTATCAGTTCAAAAAGGTGCTTGCTGATAATTATCAACTAGTGATCTAATAAACAAAAAGGAACTGAGAATATCTGAAGTTCTTTGCTTATGGCTTGCCAACACCACACTGAACTTCATTAGAAGAAAGTCACAAAATGAAATTAATTTAAAAGTCCTAAATTAATATAATCTCTTACATTCTATTCAAGGTAATTAATCTCCTTTTATTGATGCTATAGATAGCTATCTCAGTGTGTCATACAACCAGCCTATTTGCTGACCCACTTACCATGCTTAGAGTTACTCAGACATGAACTGATGACAAAACCTGACCAGATATAACCTGACCAGACATACTGAGAAACAAGAACCTAATGGCCCACAGAGAAACAGAACCAATGAAGGAAAAAGACTAGAACCTGAAGGGAAATTGTAAATAATATTTCTATTGAGACCAGGGGGTAACTGCATAAAAATAGAACAAATGGGGGGTGGGGAGGGTAAAACTACCAAAATAACCAAATAAAGGTGCTAAGTGGAAAGAAATACCTGCATGATGCATTGTGAAGAGACAGACACTCAAATCATGAGAAAGAAGAATTGAGATGTGTAGGTAGCTGGGACATTCATTGTCTGTAAAATAGGATTTCCAGAACAAGAAAAAGCAAGGAATGGAAATGAAAAAAAAAAAAAAAAAACTAGCATAAAAAAACTTCCAAATATTGAATAGTGACTTGAGTTATGTTTCATACCTAATGGGTTCTATGAAGTACTGGGACAGGATACTAAAGGGGGAAAGGCATGTACAAGTGAAATTCCCTGGGTAAAATCCAAATTTCAAGAATAAAATGTGGGAGCGGAGATGGCTCAAGCATTGGGTGCTTCCCTTCTACATGGGAGGCCTGGGTTCGGTTCTTGGTGGCTCCTAAAAAAAAAAAAAAAAAGAAGACAAGAATACAGCAAGCAGATAGCAGCACAAACAATGGGGGGGGGGAGAGGAAATAAATAAAATAAATCTTTAAATAAAATGTGAAAAAGATCCAAATAGGGGGGAAATTTTCCATAGAAGATTCTTAAAATAAGAGGAGGAAAAGAGTGAGAGTGGGAGAGTGACTGTCAGTCATCTCATTAGTAAAAGTAAATGCTAAAAGCCTTGGGAGTTATATTTACAAAACTGTGAGGGGAAACAATACTTTATGCGGTCAATCTATTATTCATGGATAATGGTACAGGGCTGTTCTACTTTGCAAATCAGAGCATATCTAGAAAGTCTTTATTTTATCATTATCCATGAATGATTCAGAATAAATAGCTCCTGAAAAGTGAAGACAGTGTTTTAAAAAACAATATATTAAAAAAATATAAAAAGACAAAAATAAAAAATAAAGATAAATAAATAAATATACATAATTATGTAAGATAATATAGAATATACAAAGGCAATAGGTTTTAACTGGTAAGAGAAGATTTTTAAAATAACTGAACACAAAATAATTTTTTAATAGTAATAAGTTATAAATAAGATCCAAAATTATTACAACAATTATCTACAGTGAAGAGTAAAGTATGCTAAAGATCAAGTATATGGAGGGTGAGGGGACAACCTGTAATAGTCATTAATCCTGGACACTAACAACGGAATGAAGGTTTAAAATATATTTGTTTCAAATGTATAGGTATTAGTAAAATAGAAATAAACCAAAGATTTTCCAAATCCCCGTGGGGGGTGGGGCACAAAAAAAGGTCAACCAGGAAGAGTAAATAAAATTAAAAAGTAAACAAAAAAGTGAGCATACTAAACAAGAAAAATAAAAAACAAATTGAAGATTGCTACCAAACGTGTATGTTAAAATAAATGTTGGATTAAATTTGCTAAGTAAAAGAGAAAAAAACTGTTAAATTGGGTACAGCCATATGCAGTTTTACAGCAGACTCAAAATGACATTGAAATGTTGAAAATACAGAGGCAGGTAAAGATGTGAGGGAAAACGTAAAATAAGAAAGAAAAAAATCTGCAAGCAAGAAAATGGATGTGGGCATTAAAATAATTCAAGCAAAAAAAAAAAAAGCAAAATAATGAAGTTTTTTTTTCTATTGATAAAGGGGTGATCTTATAAATGAAACAGACTCATACTTTCTTCTTAAAATATCTTTATCTCATCTAGGTTTTAGAGTTAGGCTGGACTCACAGAATTGGGATGTATTCCTTCTTTTTCTACTTTGTGGAAGAGGTGACAGAAAATTGGGAAGCTCTTCTTGAAAGTTGAGACAACTCACATGTAAACCATCTGCAATTGATATTTTCTCTGAGAAAAGATTTTTTAACTATTCAATTTATTTAATACTTATAGAACTATTCAAGCTTTTTCATTTCTTCTTGAGTCAGTTTTTGCAAGTTATATTTTTCTTTAATCTTATAATTATAGTATATGGTTGTTCATAGTATTTCCCCTTATCTTTTATAATGTCTTATTTGTAGTCTTCATTTTTGTAATATAATTTGTGTCTTTCATTCCTTGGTCAATCTTGTCAGGGTTCCCCCCCCTCCTTTTATCTTCAAAGAACCTACTTTTGACTTCACTGATCACTACTGTATCTTTAACTATTTCATTAGTTTTTGCTCTAATTTCTCTCTTTTTCTTTTTTCTTCTTCTTCTTTTTTTTGTTTTTTGTTTTTTTTTTTTTTTTTGTAGTTTTGTTTTTTCTAACTCATGATAGACACTTAGTTCATTTATTTTCAGGTTTTCTCCCTTCCCTCTTTTTTTGTTAACAAAGAATTAAGTGTAAGAATGATTTAAGAGAACTAAACCTTTAATTATTTTGTATTAAGATGTAAATGAACATTAAAAACTCTAAAGTGAAAAAAGCCAGAAACAATAGGTTTCATTTATATCAAATGTCCATAAAAGAGAAATCTATAAAGGCAAAAAGTAGGTTAGTGTTTGTCTTAAGACTGAGAGTAGAAATGGGGAGTGACTCCATATGGGCATGAGGTTTCTTTGTGAGGAGATGAAAATATTCTAAAGTCTGTGGCCGTGGTTGCACAACTCTGTAGTTATAATAAAAATAATTGAAAAGTATATTTAAAATAGGTGAAATGTAAGGTATGTAAATTGTATCTTAGTAAAGCTGTTAACAAAAAAAGCAATCTATGCATGTTGGTAAGTATTTGTAATGTTTTAAGAGACTCTGGCCTATTAGAGCCCGCCTTGGTAATTCTAATTTAAAATGTACAACTGAATAACTGACTTGACTTGTACGTTTACAATCTTACTAAATTTATATACCGTATAAGTTTAAATGATTATATTTATAGGATTTATTTAAGTATCTAGGAAGATTTTGAACCAGTATTTAGAAATTATTAAATCAGTATTTAAAGAATAAAGTGAAAAATTTAAATTTATAATCGAAGATTAAAATGTTTTAAAAAGTTAAACAGCTTTTTATAAGGAAACATTTATCAACAGTTTGGGAGTGGATGTGGCTCAAGCGGTTGAGCGCTCGCCTTCCACATGGGAGGTCCCATGTTCGGTTCCTGGTGCCTCCTGAAAAAACAAAAACAAACAACAAGCAAAACAAACAGAAAAAACAAACAAACAAAAACCCAAACCAACTCAGGGAAGATGATGTGGCTCAGTGGTTGAGCGTTCCACACATGAGGTCCCGAGTTCAAACCCTGGCCCCCAGTACCTCAAAACAAAACAACAAAATAAAAAAGTTTGTTAAAATTAGAGTAATATCGGGACGGATGTGGCTCAAATGGTTGGGCGTCTGTCTCCCATATGGAGGGACCTGGGTTCAATCCCAGACCCTGGTACCTCAAAAAAATAAAAAATAAAGCCAAAAAAAAAAAAAAAAATTTAGAGTAATATCTGTAATCAGAGCTTAAAAGTTTAAGGAGAACTAGGTTATAAATTTAAATAAAGTGAATACTAAACTAAAAATTGAAGTATGCATGCATATTTTCTATACACAAAGCCACCCTAAAGGATATTATTTTTTTAATTAGAGAATTTGTAGGTTTACAGAAAAATCGTGCATAAAATACAGAGTTCTCATACACCACCCTAGTATTTACACCTTGCATTAGCATGATACACTTACAATTCATGAAAGAATATTTTTATAACTGTACTATTAACTATAGTCCATTGCTTACAATAGGGTTCACTGTGTTATACAGTCCTGTTTTTTAAAAAAACTTTTATTCTAATAACATACATACAACTTAAAATGCCCCCTTTTAACCACACTCAAATATATAATTCAGTACTGTTAATTATGTTCACGATATCGTTGCTACCAGCACCACCACCTATTAACAAAACTTTATAATAAACCCAAACAGAAACTCTATACAATTTATGCATTAAGTCCCTATTTCCTACCCCGACCCCGGCCCTTGATAAATCTATATTCTAGATTCTGACTTTATGAATTTGCTTATTCTGATTTCATACCAGTGAGATCAAACTTTATCTGTTCTTTGGTGTCTGGCTTATTTCATTGAACTTGATATTTTCAAAGTTCATCCAAGTTTTCGCATGTATCAGAACTTCCTCAGAAAGTTAAGTACAGAATTACTTATGATCCAGCAATCCCAATTCTAGGTAAACACCCAAAAGAATTGAATGGAGGGACTCAAACAGATATTTGCACACCAATGTTCACAGCAGCATTATTTACAACTGTCAAAGATGGAAGCAACCCAAGTGTCAATCAACTGATGAAGGGATAAATAAAATGTGGTAAATACATACAATGAAATATTATTCAGGATATTGGTTTTAAAACTTTGCATTTAATAACAACAGCCAAGTGTTTATACAGAGTTTAGCAGTGTGGAGGTAGAGAAAAAGTTTAAAACATATGCCCTGCCCTTAAGATATTTGTAATTCTAGTCAAGTAGACAGATTTAACACACACTTCCAATACCACATATAAACTGATAATGCTCAAATCTCTTATCTCTAATTGCCTACATCATATCATCACCAAGATACCCTAAACACCTCAAAAAGTCCAAATCAAAACCATTCTTCTCCTTTTCTCTCATCTCAACCAGTCAGTCCTCCTATATTCCTAACCACGAAAAGGGCATCACTATCCTCCTCATCCCACCCACATCACTCATGTTAAAAAGTTCGGTCAGTCATATTTCCATCCTTTCCTAAAATCACCAAGTCTTCTAGTCTCTGAGTCCTACTCAATCTAATTGAGAAAGATTACTCCAAATCTATTCTCTTCTTTCTACCCCTACATCAGAGCCTCTCCATTTCTTAGCTTAATAACAACAATACAGGTCACATTGCTAATTAACAGCAGTTATCGTTAATTAAGCCCCTATTTCGTATCAGGTACTTCATATTCATTATAACAAATGTCCAGAGAACACACTGTAAAAAACAGGTATTATCACTACTGATAAGAAAGATAAACATATAAGAAAACTGAAAATCAAAGCCCCTACAGGGGGTCGGATATAGCTCAACTGGTTGGGCGTCTGTCTCCCATATGGAGGGACCCGGGTTCGATTCCCAGGACCTCACAGTAAAAAAAAAAAAAAAAGAAAAAAAAAAAAGAAAAAGAAAAAAAAACCGCTACAGTATTTGTTCAAAGCCACACAGCTAGAAAGAGGCAGAAAGCCTATATTTAAAACCAGGTGATTCTAAAGCCCATGCTCTTTTCACTGTATCATACTTCCTACTAACAACATGTAGTAACTTTTAATTCATCTTACTATTTCAATATTTCCCTTTCACCTCCACCAGAATCCATCCTTTATACTACTGCCAAACTTCTTATTCCAGGCTTTCTCAGTTTCAAAAAACCTTTGATGGTCTTCTGCTGACAATACTGAAGACTTCAAATTCCTGGATGACATGGAAAATCATTAAAGGTCTGGCCCCAAACTTACTTTTTCAGTCTCCCCTCCCATCATTTTCTGTCTACATAGGCTCTGGCCACACTGATTTATCAACTATTATATTCAGGTCAATGCTTCCATGCCTTTTGACACAGTAGGTCTGTCCTCTGCCTAGAATATTTTTCCTACAACCCTCAAACTAGTTTATTCCAACACATCCCTCACCTCACCCTGCAAGATTCAGGCAAATTTAGGAACATCTTCATCAGTACAGAAGTTGTACTATTTATAAACTACACTTTATTTTTTAAAATGTCTTTTTTTTTGGTTTTTGGTTTTTTTGAGCAGAGAATTGGAGTTGTCTATTCACCTTTTTAACATCAACCTGTTCTTTAAACTGCTGTCCTCAAGTAAGAGCTCAATAGATGTTTGTTGGAGGATTACAAATACACTTTAATTCTACATCTTTCTATTTATCTGAATGGTCTGAGATTTTATGGTGACCCCAGTTTGTTTATTTCTTTGTGCCACCAAAGTAAATAAATCAGAAGCAAAACTGATACCTGACAGAAAAAGGATAGCTTTTTGCTCCAGCTCAACTAAGCTCCCTGCATCTATGAACTAAAATCAGGATGTAATTAAGTGCTCCCTTTGCTGCCCATGAACAGAGATGACAGAAAACTTTTTGTGTGTGCAAAAACTGTAATTACAACAAAGACAAAAATAAATTGGGAGATAAGTCCTAGGAAATAGTGGTATTAATACATTAAGGAGGGAAAAGGAATGTGTATTCAGTAGCTGGGTCATTACCAAAATAATTTCAAATAATTATATTTACATATATAATGCCATAAATAAGTAGCTGGGTCAGATGAATTTAGTTCTTTGGAGTTCCAAGGGCAGTTTTCATTTTTTTCTGTTACAACAAACTGTCTTGGGTAATTATGCTTAGAAAGAAGCCATTTAAATGCAAATCTGAAGTTGATTAGAAATAAGTCAATTATATCAGGAGTTCACAATCTGTGGACCATAATCCCTTAGAGGGCCTCAGTCATTACAAGGTCAATAAATTCATATGAGCACTGTTTATAAATTAAATAAAAATGTGCTTGCATATACAGCCACCATTCTTTCAAATGCACCCTTCCTGTGAACAATAAAATACATATTTATTTACAAGCATTACTGAATTCATAATAGCATTTTGTCATCATATGTTTTCTCAAAGACAATAAAAACACAATACAATGTGGGGGTCAGCGATCTTTTTCTTTTTCGTGGATGTTTAAAAGGAGACACCTCATACTCCACGGAGGCTATGGAGCTAGTAGAACAAAATTACAAGCTGAATAGTTTCTTTCCCTTCAGTTAAAACAAGAATTTCATTAAGTTGAAAGAAAGAAATAAAAACTAAACTTTAAAGGTTCTTGGGGGAGGGGCACTCCTTATCTACCCCTCCCAATCCCTTTTCTCTCTCTCTGCCCCTCCGCTCCCTTCTTTCCAGAGCTTAGACCTAGCATCCCAGTGGCAGCTTTATATTTTTAAGATTCATGTTGTTTCAGTTGTGACTCTCAATGACTGTACACTCTTTTTAAAAATTACTCATATCTCCCCCCCCCCCACACTTCATTCCTCACAAGCACATTTTTCTCTATTTGGAAATGCACATGTCTGAAAAATTTTAAATGTGGATGACTGTAAGTATGCCAATACACACACCTGTGTGTGCTCAGGCACACAGGCAAATATCAGAAATGTAATATCTAAATGAGTGCTGGCTTTCAATGGGTCACCTTAGTATAGCATTTACATCTAGGGCACAAGAGAATAATGTGCCCTCCCCACAAAACAAAAAGTGTCCCCATGCTAAGAAAATATGAGAAATAATTAGATTAAATAAAGTAACAATGAAAGAAATTTTCTTTACTGAAAGGGTAATAAGTTCTTGTAAAAATTCTAAGGAAGAAATATGGTAAGTAGCGTTTCCCAATTTTGATTCCAGGAAATTTTTTTTTTTTGAGGAAACCCAATTAACATTTCCCAATTCCTCAACTGTGTTAGAATTCTAGGCATAAAAAGCCAAAATGGAAAGCGATTACCTAACCTGATTTTCTCTTTTCACAAGTATTGAAACTGAGAGCTCAGATAAGTGACAAATGAAAGCTATAAAGTTAATATTAAAATCCAGGTCGGAACAAACCTCTAAACAGCTAATCAAATTATGTTCTTTCTACTATATATACTATAATCTACTTTATATTATACAATTATTCCAACAATTCTACCCTTGTTCAAACCATTCTGAGTTTCTTGGAGGCTTCTTAGTGCTACTTTATGGAACATTTTAGGTGGTCTTATTACTTCAAATTGCATCACATTTTTGCTAAAACAGAAAGGAACAGCCTGATCACATCTTGTTCATATCAGAAAAACTGAATTCAATTTCAAATGTCACTTGGCAATTTCCAAAAAATCAAATCCTATTTTAAAAACATAACAAGGATATACTTAGAATTTGCTACCTTCTCTGAAGGTCAATCCAAAAGAGACTTTCAAAAAATAACCCTCACTCTGTTACAAACTTAGCTGCCTAACTTTTTAGACAATTATTTAACTTCTCCACACTCTTTACTTTGTTCAATCATTTATGAAAAGATGCTCTTTATATAATACTGATGACACTGAAATGCTAAGAAACTTCCACTGTATCTCTTATATCTCAAACTTGATATGTGCACTTCTCTCAGATAAGCTCATCCCACATGATATATAGAAAATTGAGATAATTAAATATGAACTATTACAATTTCCAGATTTTCCCTCATTTTGTTTAAAAATTTCACTACATATTTACCTTCCCCTTAGGTTTCTGGGAATGGGGATTCTCCTTTCCTGGATGACCAACCTATCTGAGCTCTTAATCCCACTGTATCTCCTTCTGGTTTGCATAATCATATACATTTGGACACTTTATCTTGGCTGTCCTTTTGGCACTCTAAATTCAACAAATCCCAAAATGCCATGCCTTTGTCCTTCACTCTGGTTTAAGTTCTGCCCACCCTCCACCTCCAATCTCAACCAGCCACCCATCACCCAAGATATAAACTTTAGAATTACCTTAGATTCATTTTTTCTAATGGCCTATGAAGAGCCTAACTACTAAAATCTACCTTAAGATGCTTCAAAGGCTAAACATCACCTACAGTAGGAGTTTTTGCACTCCAGAATCCATTTCCATACAAGTGCCACAGGGCCTCCCAAAGAGTCAAGGAAAGAGGGGAGTAAAGAGGCTGCATAATCAGGGTTCCACACCCTATACTTCCATGTAATGAGTAGCCTTTAATTTGTTTGTTTTATGTATTAGTGACTTCATATAATTTTTATTTCATGGAAGATACCTGTTCTTTAAAAATAATTTTTATATTATCCATAATCTATAGGAAAAAATTGCATTTCATTCAATGCTTTTCATAATCAAAGTGTGTCTTACATACCATTTTATTCTGTGTCTAACACCCCACCCCCAATTTTAGCCTGCCTACCTCTTTCTGATTCAGAGTTCAAGATTTAGCTATAGACATCACTGCCTACAGAAAACTTTCCCTGATCCTTCTGAGTAACTTTAGTACTTCTTGCATACCCCTAACAATGGTATTGAGATAATCTGTTTCTCAGCCTCTTTTCCCTGGTGACTATAGATATTTAAGCTGTGTCTACTCTGAGCTAGGCACTAGATAAACAAACATTAACAAAAGAGCCAAAAGTCCCTGTCCTCTTGAAGCTTTAATTTTGGCAGGGGAGATCAATGGTGCAAATAATAATAAAAAAGATAATCATGATAATAAGTGTGTGGTAAGGGTAAATAGCAGAAGTAGTGACAGAAGGCTATAGCAGAGTAATGAGATAGCAATTCAGCCTTGATAAACTGGTAACACTGAGAACTGTTAGAGGGGCTGAGTAGGAGAGAAGAGCTCTCATACATAGAGAAGTCAGGAAAAGCCTCTGTAAGGAGGCAACATTTGAACCCTCAATGAAGTGAGGAAGCAAGTCATACAAATATCAAAGTCAGGAACTTTCTAAGCAGAGGGAACAGCAGAAGAAACATGGTATATTTGGGAAAGAGCAGAAAGTTGGTATGGTCTGAGCAAAGTGAATAAGGCAGAAAGTCACGGATCTGGAGGCAAGATTAAGTAGGCCACAGTAAGAACTTTGGATTCTGAATTTAATAGAAATCCACTAGAGTTTTTAATATGGGTAGTAGCAGAGGTAACATGACTTAATTTGCTCTGTTTTATCGGGTAGCTGCACAGAGAACAGATTATAAGAAGAAAGTATTATTAAGAGACTATTATTGCAACACCCTAGGCAAGAGAAAATGGTGGCCTGAACTGGAGTTATGGTAGTGATGGAGGTACACAGTAGTGATATAGGGTATATTAGGAAGACAGAACCAACTTGCTTTGATGACGCATTGGCAGGGGAGGGGGTGAGGTAAAAGGAGGTGAAAGTGATGCTTAGGCTAGTGGTCTGAAACCTAGGTAAATGGTAGTATAACTTTTTAAGATGGGGAAGACTGGAGGAGGAACAGGTTGGGGGAGAGAAATCTAGTTCAGTTTTGGACATGTTATATAATAAAGTGGATATACAAAGGAGGCAACTGGATAGGTAAGTTTGAAGTTGAAGGGAGAATTTGGACCAGGGATGTAAAATTGGTAATCATCAAAGGTCAGAAGAATTTAAAGCCTTAGAATTGAGTGAATGAAGGTAGATAAAAAGAAAAGGAGGGAGAAGACTGAATACTGGGGCACTCCAATGTTTACAGATTAGGAAGAAGAGTCTGCAAAGGAGATCAGATCTCACTTATGCTTATATTTCTAGCATCTAGTCAACAACTCAGAAAATAATAAGCACTCAAAAAAACACGAACTAAATTGATCTATTACATATGGCACTGTAATTAAAATAAATGTATATCCCACCTCTCCCCCCAGATGACTGTGAAACAAAACACATTCCTTTTTAATATAATCTAGCACATTCTTTTTAATATAATAAATCTGTGTATTTTAAAAACCATTAACTAAGGCACACCTCCAATATACCTAATATATGGCAATGTGAAAGATAAAATCTCAGTCTGGCCCCTGCTGGAATGAGCTTCACAATGGTTTTAGAAAATTTTAAATGATATCACAGTTTCAGTTAGCCCTCAGATTTATACACACATTTATACATGAAGTAAAAATTTTCATAGTTCTCCCTGCTCAAAGACTTTTAACGATTATCTACTGCCTGCAGAATAAAATCCAAACTACTTAGCCCGGTATTTAAATCCTTTCATAAGTGAACGTTTTCAATACTTTCTCCCCTACTTCCGTTCAAGCATACTCAACTATTCTGTTTTTCACACGTACTATGATTTTCTTTGGTCTTGACACCTTTCCTCACCTTGTTCCTTCTGCCTAAAACATCCTTCTCTCAAATCTCAATAGCTGTCATCCTGTTTGGTCTTCAAGGATCAAAAGTCCCCTTGATTATACTCTTCCCTTCCAACTGACTTCAGTATCCTTTCACTTTCTCTCTCCTGTATTTTCAACATGAATACACATATTTGTTTCCAACTGCATTTTACACTCAGTGTTATAATGTAATAGAAGGAGCACTATTTTAGGAAGTAAGAGATACAGTGGGTAAGAACATGGATTCTGGAGCCAGGTTGCCTGGATTGGTATCTCCACCTCTTGTCTTTTAACAGTTTTATACCCTTGGGCAAGTTATTTATCTTCTTGCTTTAAATTCCTTGGCTATAAAACTGTTTTGATCTCAAAGAGTTAAGATGATAAAATAGGGACTTCCAGGAAGATGGCGGACTAGTAAGACATGGGAATCTCTTCTCCAGAAAAATAGCTAGAGGACAAGCGGAAACAGCCCTGAAAAAGATCTTCTAGGGTTTAGGACAGCAGGTGAAGGCTGCACACCACCCAGAGGAGAGAGGGACAGAAGAGGGAAATCACGACAACAGAACCCTGAGTTGCAAGTAGCAGCTTCTGCTGCAGCCGGCACCCTCCCCCACACTCTTCAGAATTCTTGGGCCTCTGGGCCTGCGACCACAGACAAAGGGGGCTTCAGGGATCTGCCACTCCCGGAAAGGGGAGAGAGAGGGACACAGCCTTAGGCTGACTCAGGTTCTGACCTGAAATTTGGGCTGCCCAGCCTCTGACCCTTCCACACTGGCGGTTTGCCCTGGGAGCCTAGAAAGGACTGGAGAAATCCGACCCTCCCAACCTCCCTCTCTTCTAGCCTGGACTAATTGTTGAGGACACCACGGGAGAGGGGAGAGAGAGCCTGGGGCTGACCCTGCTTTGGACTCCCAGGTTTTGTCTGCCCTGTCCCGAGAGCCCTTCCAGGCTGGGTGGGGCTGCGCCATGGTTTGCCTTGGAGCCTGCAAGGGGATAAAGATATACAAACCTCCCAATCTCCTCCTCTACTAACAGGGACTGAATGTTGAGGATTCAGAAGGGAGTGGAAATATTTCCTAGCTGGGAAAAGGGGGGCACTATGAGAGAAGTCTGGAAAACTGTCTCAGAAAGTTTGAATCACAGGGCTCTTAGCCCCCAGACAGGAAGCTCTATCACATTGATCTGGCCTGTGTCACAACAAATACGCTCGGACCAGGCATTGAATTGAGAGCTGCCAAAAAGCACCATCTCCTGGCAGACCAAGGCCCCAGGAAATGACTCTACAACCAATTACTGGGTCCAGTGCCCAGTTTTGAGCCACCAGCAGAACAATCCTAACAATCAAGGTTGAGCCAAAAATCAAAGAGCTGTGGTAATTCACAGCCTCCTGCCACTAAAACCTCATAAAAGAGAAAGAGATAGAGCATCTAAGTAAAATACAAACTAACCAGATGCCTAAGCACCAGCAAAAAATTACGAGCCATGTTAAGAAAATAGAAGACATGGCCCAAGAAAAGGAATACAGCAAAGTCCCAGAAGAGATGCAGAATTTGAGAGAACTAATCAGTGAGATGAGCACAAATTTCCAAAATCAAATTAATGAGATGAAAGAGAATATAGTTAAAGAGATAAATGACATCAAGAAGTCATTGAGCGAACGCAAAGAAGAATTTGAAACATTGAACAGAAAAGTAACGGAGTTCATGGGAATGAAAGACACAATAGGTGAAGTCAAAAATATATTTGAAGCATACAACAGCAGACTTGAAATGATAGAAGAAAGAATAAGTGATACTGAAGACAGAGCAGCTAAAACTGAAGAGAGAAAAGAATGGAAAACATTGAGCAGGGGCTCAGAGAGTTGAATGACAACACAAAACGCAAGAACATACGTGTCATGGGAGTTCCAGAAGGAGAAGAGAAAGGAAAAGGGGCAGAAAGAGTATTTGAGGAAATAATAGCTGAAAATTTCCCAACTCTCACGAAAGAAGTGAACTTACATGTCCAAGAAGCACACCGTACCCCAATAAGAATAAATCCAAATAGACCTACACCAAGACACATATTATTCAGAATGTCAAATGTAAAAGATAAAGAGAAAATTCTCAGAGCAGCAAGAGAGAAGCAAATGATCATGTACAAAGTACGTCCGGTAAGACTTAGTGCAGATTTCTCTTCAGAAACCATGGAGGCAAGAAGACGTGGTATGATACAATTAGGAAACTGAAAGAGAAAAACTGCCAGCCAAGAATTCTTTATCCAGCAAAACTGTCCTTCAGATATGAAGGTGAATATAAAGTATTCACAAACAAACAGAAACTAAGAGAGTTTGCAAAAAAGAATCCACCTTTGCAGGAAATATTAAAGGAAGCCTTAGAACCTGAAAGAAAAAGACAGGAGAGAGAGGCTTGGAGGAGAGTATGGAAGAAAGAAAAGCAGAAAGGATAACCAAAAGAGTAAAAAGAAAGACAAAAATAAGATGACATATGAAAACCAAAGAATAAAATGGAGGAAATAAATAGTGCATTTTCAGTAATATCATGGAATGTGAATGGATTAAATTCCCCAGTCAAAAGATACAGGCTGACAGAATGGATAAAAAAACATGAGCCATCCATATGCTGCTTACAAGAAACTCACCTCAGACACAAGGATACAAGCCGGCTGAAAGTAAAAGGTTGGAAAAAGATACTCCATGCGAATAGTAAACAGAAAAGAGCAGGGGTAGCTATACTAATATCAGACAAAACAGACTTCAAATGCAAAAAGGTGATAAGAGATGCAGAAAGCCATTATATATTAATAAAAGGGACGATCCTCCAGGAAGATATAACAATCATAAATATCGACGCACCTAACCAGGGTGCCCCAAAATATATGAGACAAACTCTGGCAAAATTGAAGGGAGAAATAGACATTTCTACAATAATAGTCGGAGACTTCAACACCCCTTTCACATCATTAGATAGAACAACTAGATAGAAGATCAACAAGGAAACAGAGAACTTGAACAATATGATAAACAAGTTAGACCTAACAGACATATACAGAACACTGCATCCAAACTCAGCGGGTTATACATTCTTCTCAAGTGCCCATGGATCTCTCTCCAGGATAGACCACATGTTAGGTCACAATACAGCTCTCAATAAATATAAAAAGATTGAAATTATACAAAGCACCTTCTCAGATCATAATGGAATGAAACTAGAAATCAATAACAGACAGGAAAAAAGTAAATTTGCAAATATGTGGAGACTGAACAACACACTCCTAAATATTCAGTGGGTCAAAGAAGAAATTGCAAGTGAAATCAGTAAATATATTGAGACAAATGAAAATGAGAACACAACATATCAAAACTTATGGGATACAGCAAAGGCAGTCTTGAGAGGGAAATTTATAGCCCTAAATGCCTATATTAGGGAAAAAAAAAGAGCTAAACTCAAAGATTTAACTGAACAACTTGAGAAACTAGAAAAAGAACAGCAAACCAATCCCAAAGCAAAAAGAAGGAAAGAAATAATAAATATTAGAGTGGAAATAAATGAAAATGAGAACAAAAAAGCAAAAGAGAAAATCAACAAAACCAAAAGCTGGTTCTTTGAGAAGATCAATAAAATTGACAAACCCCTCGCTAGACTAACAAAGAAAAAAAGAGAGAAGATGCAGATAAATACAATCAGAAATGAAAAGGGGGGAATTATAAATGACCTAACAGAAATAAAAAGAATCATAAGAGGATATTATGAGAAACTATATGCCAACAAACTAGACAGCCTGGATGAAATGGACAAATTTCTAGAAACTCATAACCAACCTACACTGACACAACAAGAAATATAAGAACTTAACAAACCAATCACAAATAAGGAGTTTGAATCTGTCATCAAAAATCTCCCAGCAGGGAAGTGGCTGTGGCTCAATCAGTAGGGCTCCCGTTTACCATATGGGAGGCCCTGGGTTCGGTTCCTGGGGCCTCCTGGTGAAGGCAAGCCCACCCGCATGGCGTGGTTGGCTGTCCCAGTGAGCACAAGCAGCAAGGGGGGGATAAATGAATAAATAAAATAAAATCTTAAAAAAAAAAATCTTCCAGCAAAGAAAAGTCCAGGACCAGATGACTTCACAGGTGAATTCTACCAAGCATTTCTAAAAGAATTAATACCAATCCTGTTTAAACTCTTCCAAAAAATTGAAGAGGAGGGAAAATTACTCAACACAATTTATGAAGCTAATATCACCCTAATACCAAAGCCAGATAAAGATTCCACAAGAAAAGAAAATTACAGACCAGTCTCTCTCATAAACATAGATGCAAAAATTCTCAACAAAATACTTGCAAATCGAATCCAACAGCATATCAAAAGACTTATACATCACGACCAAGTGGGATTTATTCCTGGCATGCAAGGCTGGTTCAACCTAAGAAAATCAATCAATGTAATACACCACATTAAAATATTGAAGGAAAAAAACCACATGATCATCTCAATAGATGCAGAAAAGGCATTCGACAAAATCCAACATCCTCTTTTGATAAAAATACTTCAAAAGATAGGAATAAAAGGAAAATTCCTCAATATGATAAAAGGCATATAAGAAAAACCCACAGCCAACATCATACTCAATGGGGAAAGGTTGAAAGCTTTCCCCCTAAGATCAGGAACAAGACAGGGATGCCCACTGTCATCATTGTTATTCAACATTGTACTAGAAGTTCTAGCAAGGACAATTAGACAAGACAAAAAAATTAAAGGCATCCAAATAGGAAAAGAGGAAGTAAAACTCTCACTGTTTGCGGATGACATGATCCTGTATTTAGAAAATCCTGAAGTATCCACAACAAAGCTACTTGAACTAATAAATGAGTTCAGCAAAGTGGCAGGATATAAGATCGACACGCAAAACTCAGTAATGTTTTTGTACACTAGTACTGAACAATCTGAGGAGGAAATCAGGAGGAAAATTCCATTTTCAATAGCAACAAAAAGACTCAAATACCTAGGAGTTAATTTAACCAAAGAAGTACAGGACCTATATGCAGAAAACTACAAAATAATGCTAAAAGAAATTTAAAAAGACCTAAACAAATGGAAAGACATTCCATGTTCATGGATTGAAAGAATAAATATTGTGAAGATGTCAATCTTGCCCAAACTGATTTATAGATTTAATGCAATACCAGCCAAAATCCCAACAGCTTACTTTACAGAATTAGAGAAGGCAATTACCAAATTCATCTGGAAGGGTAAGTGCACCCGAATAGCCAAAAGTATTCTAAAAAAGAAGAGCAATGTGGGAGGAATTTCACTGCCTGACCTTGAAACATATTACAAAGCTACAGTGGTCAAAACAGCATGGTACTGGCATAAAGATAGACATATCGATCAGTGGAATAGAATTGAGAATCCAGAAATAAACCCTCATCTATACAGTCAACTGGTTTTTGACAAACCTACCAAGCCCACGCTGATGGGAAAAAACAGTCTCTTCAACAAATGGTGTTGGGAGAACTGGATATCTATAACCAAAAGAATGAAAGAGGACCCCTATCTCACCCCCTATACAAGAATCAACTCAAAATGGATCAAAGATCTAAATATAAAAGCCAGGACCATAAAATTACTAGAAGAAAATGTAGGGAAACATCTTCAAGTCCTTGTAGTAGGTGGTGGTTGCTTGGACCTCAAACCCAAAGCACGTGCAACAAAAGAAAAAGTAGATAAATGGGACCTCCTCAAAATTAAACACTTTTGCACCACACAGGACTTTGTCAGAAGGGTGAAAAGGCAGCCAACTCAATGGGAAAAAATATTTGGAAATCACATATCTGATAAGGGTTTAATATCCAGGATATATAAAAAGATGTTACAACTCAACAATAAAAAGACAAATGACCCAATTGCAAAATGGGCGAAAGACTTGAATAGACATTTCTCCGAAGAAGAAATATAAATGGCAAAAAAAAACACATGAAGAAATGCTCAACATCACTAATGATTAGGGAAATGCAAATCAAAACTACAATGAGATATCATTTCACACCTATCAGAAAGGCCACTATTAAAAAGACAGACAACTACAAGTGTTGGAGAGGATGTGGAGAGATAGGAACACGTCTTCACTGTTGGTGGGAATGCAGGATGGTACAACCACTATGGAGGACTGTTTGGCAGTTCCTAAAGAAGTTGAATATAGACTTGCCATGTGACCCTGCAATACCACTACTGGGTATATACCCAGAAGAACTGAGAGCAGTGACAAGAACAGACATCTGCACACGATGTTCATAGCCACATTATTCACCATTGCCAAAAGTTGGAAACAACCCAGGTGTCCATCAACAGATGAATGGATAAACAAACTGTGGTCTATTCACACGATGGAATATTATGCAGCTGTAAGAAGAAATGAAGTCATAAAGCATATGGCAACATGGATGGACCTGGAGGACATTATGTTGAGTGAAGCAAGCCAGACACAAAAGGACAAATACTGTATGAATGTATTACTATGAACCAAATATATTGTGTAATATATTGTTTGATTTAAAAAAAAAAAAAAGTACATGTATCCATTACATTTAATTGAGAAATGTATATATTTATTCATCTGTGTTTACTTTTTAGTTTTTAATTGTTATGTTTTCAATTATTAAATGTACAAAATAAAGTTTAAAAAAAGATGATAAAATAAATATTTGTAAAGTGTTTAGAATAGTGCTGAAAGCATAGTAGAAGCACTGTATTATACAGTGTTTGAGGAAGGAAAAAATGGAGGGAGGTATAAATCCTGGCTCTGCCATTCTTTATTACCATGAAACACTGGGCAATTACTTCCTTCTTCACGTCAATTTGGACATCTATAAAACAGGATGAAATCATCTAGTTCTTAAAGTTGTTGTCATAAATAAATGAAATATAACTGATAATGCCTAGAATACCACCTTGCTCAAAATAGCTGCACAATAAATTAAATGCTTGTATCAGGTATATGGGAAAAAATTACTCATTTCACAAATATTAGACAACTTACGTAAAAGCATCTAGCACAGTTCCTAATATAGACCATGCTAAATGTTGCCTTCCTGATTTTTTGATTTCTATATTATATAGGGGCCAGAATATGGAAAGACCTGAATTACAATCCTTGCTCTAGGAACTACTTTTCGGAATCCCAGACATGTAGTAAATTAGAGGAATAGTTTAACAGCCTTTTCAGGTAACTCTGGATATTCTCCGATACATGAAAACTTAACAAGTATAGTTTCATAATGGTTAGCTGCAACATGGAATCTGAAACCATATCAATGAACTTTTGATGCTCTGTTGCATTAAAATAGATAGGCCTGAAACAACCCAAATGTCCTTCAATGGGTGAATGGATAAACAAATTGTGTATACCAATACAATAGAAATGGCAGAGTAGAGAACTCTAAAAGTCCACAGCCCCAGAAAAGCAGCAAATAAACTGGCAAAAACTGTTAGAAACTCTGGAAACTAATCAAAAGTTTACAGCAACACCAGTCAAAAGAGTAATCAATGTAAAATAACAGCTGAATTTGTAAGAGACCTTTGTGGTATTTTAACTTATCCTGGCCCCATCCTCTGCTCCTCAGCTTAGCACTGGCCATGAAAACAATATATAGGTTCCTAGAACCAGAAGAAACAGAATGGACCTTATTCTCAAAGAACTGTGGTTGTTTTGACCTGTCTTGTGGTTCCATGATGAAAGGGCTTTTCTTTATTTTGACTAACTCAGAACTCTGCCAGGCTGATGGGTGTGTGTGTGTGTATGTGGTGGTGGTTGGGGGGGGGTGGTCCAGAGGGCCTCAGTCAAAAACATTTAAAGGCAAGTGCACTGGCCCCTGCTACCTCGGTAAGGGATAACAGTTGTGGCAAACAACAGACTCACCAAAAAGCTTCAGAGGAAAGGCTGGGGACTGAGATGCTTTGGGGAACAAAAGCTTTGAAAAACTAACACATATTCCCTGGAATCCAGAAAGCTTCATGCATGCCCAGGGCTGGTTTCCTGTTCAGAAAAGACCTGAGAAGACCCTAAAGCTCTAACCTCTGGATGACCTTCAGGCTTTGCACAAGCTTAGAGTAAGGTAGAGTTGTAAACTGCTAAGTGCTGCTGCTGATGGCATGGCCAACACACAGAAGAGTCCATCTGCAATGACTGGGCAATTTTTTTTTTTTTTTAGTTATAGGCATTTAAGGAAATCTCTATCGAATTAATAGCTGACCATTAAGCTAAGATTACAGAGACTTCAGTGCCTACACATGACAAAGAATACAGACTTTACAAAATTAGTTCAGAAAAGTCACTAAACAAAAAACTACAAGCAGCAACAGATCCTGGGGAGGAGGTCAAATGTGATTTCCAGAATTTCCATGCTGTAAATATACAAAATGTCATTTTCAACAAAAAATTACAAGGGCCTGTCATCCCCTTTGGTCTTGCAGGATTGAGACTTCCTAGAAGTGATAAGGTAAGTGAGCTCCTCCTTCTTAACAGTTGTGTAATCATTTTACCCCCCTCCCACTGCCACTATCATCTTTGCAGGGATGCAATGAGAGAGTTGAGTCCAATTGTTTCTGGGCCAGGTGCTGTGAGGTTGTGAGGCTTTGGAAGGGGTGGGGGGGTAGGGGAGAGGCCCAGGCCTGGGGGAAGGGAGAGGACAGCCAGTTTCTTGTCTGATGGGGTATGACACCAGGCTATCAAGAAGTTCCCTGAAAGGGAAAAAGGACTTCTCCATGGACCAGCGCCCTCCATTCACTTCCACAGTGAAGCCCTCCAAGAAACCTTTCTCTCCTGAACTTTGGTGGCTCTTAAGGGCTTGTGGCCATTAAGTTATCAGGAAAATCCTTCCATAAAAATTGAGAATACCATATTTAAATTCACATGTCCCAAAGCAAAGTTATGATGTTGAAAAGGTGAACGGGCAGAGCAAAGTGCAAATGATAAGGCCAATTAGGGACTTCAGTGTAAACAGAAAGAAAAATGAGCACACAAAAAAATACATGACTCACTAAAACAATACCTAAAACAAGCTGACCTCCAAACAGACTTGTCCACAGCAGGAAACAAATAAATGAATATGTATAAGATTATTTTATTTTTCTCTTCTGAAAATTAGAGGCATACATAAGGTGTTCTCATTCTGATCTATGCTTCCCACCTCGAGGAGTAACTGGATTGTTTCTGAAAGTCCAGTGATATAAACAAAAACACTGTGTAAAATATAAAGCAATTCTGTATTAAGTGAAGTTGTTACTCTCGAGAAGTATGATTTAGCTCCCTTTGGATTGTTTCCTGATTTGTGAAAAGAAAATTCTTGTTTTGTGGTAGTTTTAAGGTGCAGCAGATATGCAATATCCTGTGTGGTGTGTGTGTGCTGGGGAGACTAGTACTGTAAGCAAACATTTCCCTAAGGCAAAACTAGACTAGGTCACTGTGATGGTTAGGTTAATGTGTCCACTAGGCCAGGTAATGGTGTTCAGGTGGTTTGGTCAAGCACTGGGCTTCTGTAATACAAGGACATTTCATGGACTTTAATCATCAGTAAGTTGATTGCAAAGTTGGCTGATTATATCTACAACCAACTGAGGAGATTTCCATCAGCAATGTGTGACTTCTCATCCAATCAGATGAAGGTCTTAAAAGGAGAAGTGATTTCAACATTCAGAGAAAGAATTCCCATCTCTACTTCAGATACCCAGCTCCTGGCTTGCAGCCTGCCCTATGGAATTTGGATTTGTGCATCCCCAGGGTTGCATGAGACAATTTTATAAAATCTCATACTATTTACAGTTATCACCTGGCAGTTGTTTCCCTAGAGAACCCTGACTAATACAGTCACCAATTAGTTTAATATCACAATATACATAATTTAAATCAATCCCAAAAAAATTTCCTCTAAAACACTTTTTAGGGTGGGTTTGGAGAAAGTTTACCCTTTTAATTACATAGTAAGGTATGAATTGTTTTCACTGTGATAACAAATGTTATTTATACTAGTCCTGGAGAACCAGCACTACAATAGAGGCTTTGGATGCTCTTATGGAAAAATCACTGGACTGGGCATCAGAAAAATGAGTTCAAACCTCACCTCTGCCATTAGATCTAAAATACTGGTGAAGGCATTTCACATTTCTGGCCTTCAGTTTTCTACATTTAATGTGGTCTTTGGATGACAGTCTGTCCTCCTCTGTATGCTTCTGTGGTATTTTGCCCTTTCTTTTAGCATTTATTGCATTATGTCTATTTGTTTCTTGGTCAGCCTTTACCACTTTGATCTTACCTAGCACCTAGCATAACATAGTTCAGTGGGTACTAACTAACTAGAGGCTTGTTGAAATAACATTTTATTATAGGTCATTTTTCTTTTTTGAAACTATATAATGTCTGTTACTAAGAATGCTATTTATTTTCAAAGAATCATCCCATGGATTACTTACTAGTTTCAAAGGAGTAAAGAGATCTTTACAGTGGAGAAAACTGGTGGACACCAACTTAATCAAATGGTGAAAATTAACTAATAATTGGATAAAATTGGACAATAATTGGATATCATGTGCCCCTCCATGTGAAGCATGGAGACACTTCACCTAAGGAGTATTTCTGCCAAAAAAACTGTTAAACCTGAATTTAATCATGAGGAAACAATCAGACAAATCCATATTAAGGGACATGCTGCAAAATAATTGGTTGGATTCATGAAAAATATAAACAACAACAACAACAAAAAGCTAGGGAACTGTGGCAGTTTGAGATTATTTATGAATTCCAAAAAGAGAGCTTATGTTTGTAAACTGGTCTGTTCTTCTGGGTATGATACCCTTTCATTGTATTAGATTCAGCTGAGATGTCTTTGATTAAATTATGTTAAGATTAGGGCTTTGATTCGATCATGTCAGTTAGGGTATAATGCAGGTTAAGTCCCCGCCCCCTTAGTGGGCTGATATAAATGGACATTCAAGATACACGGGAAGAGAGAGTTCCATAGATACCAGAGGAGAGAATTTTGTCATGACATGGAAGAGGAGAAAACTTTGATCTTGTGGCCCCAGGAAGAGAGACAAGCCCTATGCCAGCCTGTAGAGGACAGAGAGGAAGGCTAAATGCTTGTAGAGATTGACAACCATCTTGCTTCAACACGTGGCAACTGACTTTGGTGAGAAACTAACCCTGAGCTGGACTCTTTAGGGCCTTGTAACTGTTAAGCTTTTACCCCAAATAAATATTCTTTGTCAAAAAATATATAAGCTATGAAGGACATTGTGACAAATGGGGCCTGAATATGGATTTTTAAAAAAGATTTATTTATTTATTCCCCCCCTCCACGCTTGCTGTCTGTGTCCATTCGCTGGGTGATCCTCTGTGTCTGCTTTCTTCCTTCTCTTCTCATCCTTCTCCTCCAGTCTTCACCGGGATTCAATCCTGGGAACCCCCAATGTGGGAGAGAGGCACCCTGCCACCAGCGCCACCCCGGTTCCTGGTTTTTCAGTGCGTCTCATCTCCGATCTCCCCTTTGTCTTTCTCTTGCTGCGTCATCATCTTGCTGCGTGGCCGCTTGCCTTTTTTTAAAATTTTACCGGGAGTTCCGGGGATCAAACCTGGGTCCCTCCATATGGCAGACGGACGCCCAACCACTTGAGCCACATCTGCCCCCCAGATTTTATATTATAGTGTTGTAGCAATATAAAACATACATAAAAAATGTATTGTGATTATATAAGAGAACATTGTTATGAGTCACAAAGCTGAAGTATTTTAGAGTATCAGGATAGCTGCAATTAGCTCTCAAAATATTCTACCACAAAAAAATAAAGAAAATGTATACAAGTATATAAAAAGAGATAAACAAATGTGACAAAATATTAGCAACTGGTGAATCTGGTTGGTAAGTGTATGGATATTCACTGTATTATTCTTACAACATTTTTAAAGGTTTGAAGTTTTTTCCAAATAAAAAGAGGGTTAAAAAGAAATTTTAATAAATTACAAGGCAAGGAAAGAAATAAGAAAGTATGGCTCATACACAGGAAAAAAGGAAATTAATAAGAACTTCTCTGAGGAAGCCCATATTTTGGACTTATTAGGCAAAGACATGAAATCAACTGAAATATGCTCAAAGAACTCAAGGAAATCATGTACAAAGAATTTAACAGAAACCATAAGAATAATATCTCACCAAATAGAGGATATCAATAAAGAGACAGAAATTATTAAAAAAAGAACTAAGTAGAAATTCTGGAGTTGAAAACTCTAGTACCTGAAATAAAAAAATTCATTAAAGGAGTTCAAAAGAATCACCAAATTTGAAGACAAAGCAACTGAAATTTCACAGTCTAAGGAACAGAAAGAAAAAATAAAAAATAAAAGTGAACAGAGACTAAGGGACCTATAGGACACCATCAAGTGGGCCAATCAATGTATGCATTAGGGGAGTCCCAGAAGGAGAAGGGAGAGAGAGAATAAGGAACAAAGAATATTTAAAGAAATAATGATCCGAAACTCCCAAAATTTGATGAAAGATGTGAATCTACACTTACAAGAAGCTCAATTAACAACTAATAGTATAAACTCAAAGAGGTCCACACTGAGGCATTATAATCAAACTGTCAAAAGATGAAGAATCTTGAAAGCATTAAGAAGAGACTTGCCATGTACAAAGAACCCTCAACAAGATTAACAGTTGATTTCTCACCAGAAGTCATTGAAGACAGAAGGCAGGGGGATGACATTTTTAAAGTACTGAAAGAAAAAAAAAACACTCAACCATAAATTCTACATCCAGCCAAAGTACGCTTCAAAAATAAAGGAGAGAGACTTCTGGGAAGATGGAGGATTAGAGAGATACAGGATTCACTTCTCTCCCAGAAAAATAGCTAGAGGACAGAAAAAATGGCTTAGAAAAAAATGTTCTAGGGTTTAGGACACCAGGGGAAGGCTGGACACCACCCAGAAGAGAGAGGGATAAGGAAAAGAATCTCAATGGGAAAACTCTGAGAAAAGCTGCAGCTGCAGGTCCCCATCCCCCTATCCTCAGAGCAAACAGTTTTGAATTCTCTGAGCACTGGCCAATGGCTAAGGACAGAGGGGGATGCAGGAGTCCACTCCCCAGGAAAGGGGAGAGAGAGGGATGCAGCCTAAGGCTAATTCAGCTTTTGGCCAACAAATTTGGTCTTGTGTGTCCCAGGAGCCTTTCCAGCCTGTGTGGGGCCACACCACTGATTGCCCTGGAGGCTGGCACTGGACCAAAGAGATCCAGCCCTATAAAGAGATCCAACCCTGCCTTTTCACGAAGATGGCGCCGAAAGCGAAGAAGGAAGCGCCTGCCCCTCCCAAAACCGAAGCCAAAGCAAAAGCTTTGAAAGCCAAGAAGGCAGTACTGAAAGGCGTCCATAGCCACAAAAAAAAAGAAGATCCGCACGTCACCCACCTTCCGGCGGCCTAAGACGCTACGTCTCAGGAGACAGCCCAAATATCCTCGGAAAAGCGCCCCAGGAGAAACAAGCTTGACCACTATGCCATCATCAAGTTCCCTCTGACCACTGAGTCAGCCATGAAGAAGATTGAAGACAACAACACACTTGTGTTCATTGTGGATGTCAAGGCTAACAAACACCAGATCAAACAAGCTGTGAAGAAGCTCTATGACATTGATGTGGCCAAGGTCAACACACTGATCAGGCCTGATGGAGAGAAGAAGGCATATGTTCGTCTGGCACCTGACTATGATGCTTTGGATGTGGCCAACAAAATTGGGATCATCTAAACTGAGTCCAGCTGGCTAATTCTAAATATAAGTTTTTTGACCATAAAGAGATCCAACCCTGCCTACTGACTGGGGACTGTTAAGGACACAGGGTAGTGGAATTATTTCCCACCCTGGAAAAGGGAGAGGCTGCCTGCAAAGGTTGGAAAACAGCTTCTGAGAAAGTTTGATTTGCAAGATCTGTGGATGAGTGCCATCTGCTAGCAGACCAAGGAAGTGCATGCAAGGGAAATAAAAGTATATAAATAAAAGACTTTACAGCCTCCTTTCACAAGGCCCTGGAGGTGGGTCAGCAACTCATTACTGGGTTCATGGTCCGGATTTGAGCAACTAAACAGGGACAATCCTAAAGAGTCAGAGCACGTTGAACCAAGATTCAAAGAACGGCAGTAATACAGTGCTCCACCACTAAATCCCTAAGAAAAACTGAGCATCAGAGTAAACTCACCATCATAACCATATGTCTAGACATCAGCAAAAAATTACAAGCCATACTAAGAAAATGGAAGATATGGCTGAGGCAAAGGAATATATCAAAGCACCAGATGAGACACAGGATTTGAGACAACAAATCAGTGAGGTTCATACAAATCTCCTAAATCTAATCAGTGGATTAAAGGACAATATAGCTAAAGAGATAAAGGACATTAAGAAGACACTGGGTGAGCACAAAGAAGAATTTGAAAACGTAAATAGAAAAATAACAGAGCTTATGGGAATGAAAGACACAATAGGTGAGATCAAAAACACACTAGAGCAGGGGTTCTTAACCTTTTTTTTTGTTCCACAGACCCCTTTGTCAGTCAGGTGAAAACCACAGACCCTTTCTCAGAATGTAGTGGCAGATAGTTTTATGACACTCAACTAGCATTGGATCTAACTACTACCATAATTTCGAAGTATGGGTGAGCATATGTGATTTTTCAAGATATGCACTGTAATGTGATATGAAATGACTACTGTAATTTATTGCATACATTCATAAGTGAAGGAAATGCTAGATTTCAGTTAGAGGTCAGAGAAAATAAAGATAATAAATTATTTTTTTCAATTCAAGCTCACAGACCCCTATAATCTTTCCAGGGGTCCATCCCTCGCTAAGAACTCCTACATTAGAGGATACAACAGAAGACTAGAAATGATAGAAGAAAGAACAAGTGATGCAGAAGACAAACAGCTAAAATTGAAGAGAGAGAACAGAGAAAGAAAAGGATGGAAAAAATTGAGCAGGGGCTCAGCAAGTAGAATGATAACAAGAAGCACAACAACATACATGTCATGGTAATTCCAGAAGGAGAAGAGAAGGGAAAGGGTACAGAAAGAGTATTTGAGGAGACAGACGTGGCTCAAATGGTTGGGCATCCATCTCCCATATGGAGGGACCCGGGTTCGATCCCCAGGACCTCCCAGTAAAAAAAAAAAAAGAAAGAGTATTTGAGGAAATAATGGTTGAAAAATTTCCCAACACTCATGAAAGAAATGAATTTACATGGTCCAAGAAGTGCAGCACACCCCAATCAGAATAAATCCTAATAGACCCACCCCAAGACACATACTACTCAGAATGTCAAATGCTTAAGATAAAGAGAAAACTCTGAAAGCAGCAAGAGGAAGCAAATCATCATGTACAAGGGACACCCAGTAATACTTAGTATGGATTTCTCATCAGAAACCATGGAGGTGAGAAGACAGTGGTATGATATAATTAGGATACTGAAAGAGAAAAACTGCCATCTGAGAATTCTTTATCCAACAAAACTGACCTTCAAATATGAAGGTGAGTTTAAAATAGTCACAAATAAACAGAAACTAAGAGTTTGTAAAAAAAAAAAAAAACAACAATAAACAACAAAAAAACCGATTTTTCAGGAAGCATTAAAGAGAGCCTTACAGCCCAAAAAACAAAGACAGGAGAGAAAGGATTAGAGGAGAGTGCAGAAGGGAAGATTATCAGAAAGGATAACCAAGAATAAAAAGACAGATGAAAATAAGATATGACATTTGAAAGCCAAGGAATAAAATGGTGGAAGTAAATAATGCATTAATAATAATATTGAATGTGAATGGATTACACTCACCAATTGAAAGATTAAGGCTGACAAAATGGATTAAAAAACATGAGTCATCCATTTGCTGTCTATAAGAGACTCACCTTAGATCCAAGTATACAAATTGGCTGAAAGTGAAAGGTTGGAAAAAGATATTCCACACAAAGAGTAACTGAAAAACAGCAGGGGTAGCCATACTAATATTAGACCAAACAGACTTTAAATGCAAAAAAGTCATGACATGCAGAAGGCCATTATATATTAAAAGGTACAATCCACCAGGAAAAAATTAACAATCATAAATATCTATGCACCTAACCGGGGTTACATGAGGCAAACTCTGGCAAAACTGAAAGGAGAAACAGACAATCTACAATAATAGTTGAAGACTTCAACACACCATTCACATCATTAGAGAGAACAACTAGACTGAAGAT
Organism: Tolypeutes matacus; assembly: GCA_026826555.1. Taxonomy (NCBI): domain Eukaryota; kingdom Metazoa; phylum Chordata; class Mammalia; order Cingulata; family Chlamyphoridae; genus Tolypeutes; species Tolypeutes matacus. The sequence continues at coordinate 2,080,018 of JAKSZT010000380.1, read as the reverse complement.
CAAGAAGGAAACAGAGCATTTGAACAATATCATAAATGAGCTAGACCTAACAGACATATAGAACACTGTATCCGAAATCAGCAGGTTATACATTCTTCCCAAGTGCTCATGGATCTTTCTCCAGGATAGATCTCATATTGGGTAACAAAGCAAGTCTCAATAAATATAAAAAGACTGAAATTTTACAAAGCACCTTCTCAGATCATAATGGAATGAAGCTAGAAATCAATAATAGACAGGAAAGGGGAAAATTCACAAATGTGTGGAGGATAAACAACACACTCCTAAACAATCAGAGGGTAAAAGAAGAAATTTTAAGAGAAATTAGTAAATATTTTGCGATGAAAGAAAATAAGAACACAACTTATCAAAACTTATGGGCTGAGAAGGATATGGCTAAAGTGACTGGGCTTCCGCCTACCACATGGGAGGTCCTGGGTTCAGTTTCCAGTGCCTCCTAGGGAAGGCAAGCTGGCGCAGCAGGCAAATGCAGTGAGCTGATGCAACAAGATGATGCAACAAAAGAGACACAAAGAGGAAAGACAATGAGAGACAACAAACCAGGGAGCTGATGTGGCTGAGGTGATTGAGCACCTCTATCCACATGGAAAGTCCCAGGTTCGATTCCTGGTGCCTCCTAAAGAGAAGATGAGCAGACTGAGAGAGCACACAGCAAATGGACACAGAAAGTGGACAGCAACTGAAAACAACAAGGAAGGATAAATAAATAAAATAAATCTTTAAAGAAAAATTACAAAAAATCACACCAAAACTTATGGGCTATAGTGAAGGCAATGCTGAGAAGGAAATTTATAGCCCTAAATGCCTATTTTTAAAAAGAAGAAAAGCTAAAATCAAAGACCTAACTGAACACCTGGAGGAACTAGAAGAACAATAGCAAACCAATCCCAAAGCAAGCAGAAGGAAAGAAATAATAAAGATTAGAGCAGAATAAATGAAATTGAGAACAACAGCAAAAAATCAATAGGAAAAAAACAATAAGGAAATGAACAAAACCAAATCCTGGTTCTTTGAGAAGATCAATAAAATTGACAAATCCTTAGCTAAACTGCGGAAGGAAGGGAAATTATGAAAGATTAAAGCAGAGATAAAATAGTTAGAAAAACAGTCAATGAAAGCAAGGCTGATTCTGTAAAAGATCAACAAAATTGACAAACCTAGACTGACACATTAAAAAAAAAAAAAAGGACAGAAAACACAGCAAAAATCTGAAACGAAGTAGTGATATTACTACTGACCTTACAGATATAAAAAAGATTATAAGAGAATGCTGTGAACAGTATGCCAATTTGTTGTATGCCAACAAATTAGATAACCTTGTTGAAATGAAGAAATTCCTAAAAACACACAAATTATCAAAACTGACTCAAGAAGACATAGAAAATCTGAACAGACTTGTAACCAGGAAAAAGACTGAATCACTAATAAAAAACCTCACGCAAAAAAGGATCCAAGACCAGATGGCTTCAGTGGAGAATATTATCAAACATTTAAAGAAGAATTAACAGTCAATTGTTCTCACACTTTTAAGAGGGAATACTTCCCAATTTATCCTATGAGGCCAAAATTACTCTAATACCAAAGCCAAAAACAGCAAAGTAAAGAAAACTACGAACAAAATACCCATTATAACATAAGTACAAAAAAACTCAACAAAATACCAGGAAACCAAATCCAACAGCATATTTAAAAGATTATATACCATAAGCAGGGAAGATTTACCCAAGGAATGTAAGAGTGGTTCAACACAAGAATATCAACTAATGTAATATAATGCATTAATAGACTGAAGCAAAGAAAAGACACATCATTATCTCAGTAACAGCAGAAAAAGCAAATAAAATCTGACACTTTCATGGTAGAGAAAACACAATCTTAGAAATAAAAGGGAAGTAACTTAACATGACAAAAAAGCATTATGAAAAACCCACAGCTAACATCATATTCAATAATGAAAGAATGAAAATTATCCCCTTAAGATCTGGAAAAAGACAAGGATGTCCACTTTCACTGCTGCTATTCAACATAGTACTGCAAATTTTAGACAAATTAAGACAAGAAAAAAGAAATAAGACATCCAAATTGAAAAGTTCAATTATCCCTATTTGTAGATGACATCATCCTATGTATAGAAAATCCCAAAATATCCACCAAAAAATCTCCAGAGCTAATAAATTCAGGAGCATTTCAGGGTTTAAAATCAACATGTAAAATCCTTTACACTAAGTATAAGCAATATGAAAATAAATTTAAAATCAAATTCCATTTATAATAGTATCCAAAAAAGTAAAATACCAATGAATAAAATACATTTAACCAACGAGATGCAAGACCTGACCACTGAAAACTACAAAACATTACTGAAAGGAATTAAAAATAAGACAAATAAATGGAAAGAAATTCCATGATCAAGAATTGGAAAACTTAATATTGTTAAGATGTCAATACAGGAAGTGGCTGTGGCTCAATCAGTAGGGCTCCCGTTTACCATATGGGAGGCCCCGGGTTCGGTTCCCGGGGCCTCCTGGTGAAGGCAAGCCTGCCCGCACGGCGTGGTTAGCTGACCCAGTGAGCACAAGCAGCAAGGGGGGGATAAATGAATAAATAAATAAAATCTTTAAAAAAAAAAAAAGTCAATACTATCCAAAGTGATATATACAATTATAATACAAATCTTACCAAAATTCCAGCAGCTTTTCTGCAGAAATGGAAAAGCCAATCATCAAATTCATATGGTAAGAATAAATAAATAAGTAAATAAATAAATTCATATGGAATCCCAAGGAGCTAAGACAGCCAAATAAATCTTGACAAAGAAGAGGAGGTCTCAAATTCCAAACTGTAAAACTTACTGCAAAAGCAGAGTAATCAAAATAGTGTGGCACTAGCATAAAGACAGACATACTGATGAAAAGAATAGAATTGAGAATACAGAAATAAATCCATACATCTATAACCAAATGATTTTTGACAAAGGTGCCAACACCTTTCCAGGGGGAAAATTTGTTTTTCTGAAAAAAACTGGACATCCATATACAAAATAATGAAGTTAGGGGTCTATCAAACAACATATACAAAAGTTAATCCAAAATGGATTAAAAACCCAAATATGAGAGTTAAAACCATAAAAGTCTGAGAAGAAAATATAGGAGTAAATACATGTGACCATGGATTTAATGTGGTTTGTTGATATGACATACATACACCCCCAAAAAAACCCCAGATAAACAGGACCTCATCAAAATTTAAAACATTTGGTGCGAATATTCTCACTGTCCTGATTTTGTGATAATCAGGGTAGGCTAAACATTCGCTATATTAGAAACCATGCATGTGTCCTCAGACCTTGTTTTTCTCCCTAGGTCTAGGTTTTTTAGAATGCTGGTGATAAACTAAGCCTGATTTATTATATGACCATCCTGTATGGGAAAAGACAGTAATTTTGGGTGTCTTTGGTCAACCTTAAGAGATATAGCAGGGGGACGGATGTGGTTTGGGTGGCTGGGCATCTGTCTCCCATATGGAGGGACCTGGGTTTGATCCCCTGGAACTCACGGTAAAAAATTAAAAAAAAAAGAAAAATATAGAAGGGGCGTGGGCCACCAGGCACCGCGGGTGGGTGTGCCTCCCAGGCCCTGTGGCCCGGGTCCCGTGGATGGGTGCACCGTCAGGTCCCGTGAGCCATGCAGCAAGATGATGATGTAACAGGAGAGTGACACAAGGGAGAGCCAAGGCAAGACGCACAGAAAAACCAGGAACTATGGTGGTGCAGGCGGTAGGGCACCTCTCTCCCACATCGGAGGTTCTGAGGATTGAATCCCAGTGAAGACAGGAGGAGAAGGATGAGAAGAGAGGGCAGGAAATGGACACAGAGAGCCGCCCAGCAAATGGACACAGAAACAGCAAAAACGGTGTGGGGGGGGTGGGGGTTAAAAATGGATAAAAGTAAATAAATAAATAAATCCTTAAAAAAATGTATAGGGGAGGAAGATATGGACTATAGTTAGTAGTAATACTTTGATGATGCTCTTTCATGATTTGTTAATAAATGTTTCACAACAATGCAGGGTGTTTGTGGGGGGGTGATATGTGGGAGCCCTGTATGATGTTATGCATGTTTGTTTTGTAAGAGCACGATGTTTACTGAACACTATAGTTTATATATGTTCATGTATGAATGATATACTTCAATAAATAGTTTTAAAAAATTATGTTGCTTACTATTCTCTTAGTGGGTATGGGGATTATTTAGAAATAATATTCATTTACACATTCTTAAATTAATAAATTTATTTTTGTTTAGTGAAAAAATATTTAAAACATTTGTATGTCAAAGGGCATACCTGAAGAATGGGAGAAAATCTCTGCAAACTTTACATCAGATTTAATATATAGACTATATTAAGAACTCTTAAAATGCAATTTAAAAAAAGAAATGCAATTTAAAAATGGACAAAGAACTTGAATAGACATTTCTTCAAAAAAGATACAAAATGGCCAACAAACATATGAAAATAAGATATTCAACATTTAGTATTTATAGAAATGCAAATTAAAACCACAATGAGATACCACTTCATACCCACAAGGATATATATAATGAAAAAGATGGACAATGACCCCCGATTAAGATAGTGGAATGAGAAAATCCAGAGCTCCAGCCCACCACAGAAGCTTTGAACGACCAGCAAGAAATTATGCAAAGCTCTAGAAAACAGCTTAACCACTGCAGTAACACGGCAATGCTGAATTAAGAAAAAGGCAACATATGATGCTATGCATGTTTGTAAGTTCACAATTTTCACTATATACTTGCTTATGTACGTTCATTTATGAATGATATACCTCTACAAAAATTTCTTTAATGAAAAAAAAAAGAAAGAAAAGAAAAAGACAATTTAAAAATGGCAAGACCTCTGGGTACCCTGACTGGCCACTCCCTTATCCCCCTCAACAGCTCCATGCAGGACCAGCCCATGATCTTATTGTAGGTCCCAGGTCCCTCTTTCAGAGAGAAGAGAATAACTCTCACAATACACAATATGGATGAACCCTGAAGAAATCATGTCAGTGAAATAAGCCAGACACATAAAGACAAATATTGTATGATCTCATTGATATGAAATAATTAGAATAAACAAACTCTCAGAGTCAGAATCTAGATTATAGATTACCAGAAAATGAGGTAGAGAGAAGGAATAGGGAATTAAAGGTTAAAAAGCAGAGTTCCTATTTGGAAAGATGGAAATGTTTTAGTAATGGATGGTGATGAGATCAGGTAGCATAACATTGTGAACAAAATTAACAGCACTAAAATATCTGAATGTGTCGAAAAGGGGGAATGTTAGGTTGTATATATAGTAATAGAATAAAATTTTTTTAAAAATCCGTGGAACAGCACTATATAAACAGTGAACCCTAAGTTAAACCATGGACTATCACTAATAGTACAATCAAAAAATACTCTTTCATAGATTGTAACAAATATACCACACCAATGAGAGCTGTTAATAATAGAGTAGGTTTATGGGAACCCTGTATTTTATGTATAATTGTTCTATAAACCCAAAACTTCTCTGAGGAAAGAAAATAAAAAGCTTAGTGAGCTCATAACCACTAGACTGGCCCTAAAAGAGATGCTAAAATTGAAAGGAAAAGAAAATAGACAAAAGATCGAAGTCATATAAAGAAATAAGGATTTCCATGGTAAGGGCAACAACAGCAGTAAATAAAAATGCCAGTATTATTATAGTTTTGGTTTCTAAATCAACTTTTTACTTCCTACAGGATCTAAAATGCAAATGCATAGAATATAATGATATTTGAACTCAATGTATAAACATATAATTCGTGGTAAGAACTACATAAAGTTGGGGGAATGGAGGGGTATATGAAATAATTTGTGTATGCCATTGAAATTAAATTATCAAACCAAATGAGACCGTTATAGACTTAGGATGTTAAATTTAAGCTCCACGGTAACAACAAAGAAAATATTGGAGAATCTGCAAATACTAAAGACAGAAAGTTGAAGTAGAGACTATTAGGGGTGGGGAACAAAAGGAATAGGGAATTAATGCATAATGGATGTAGGGTGCCCGTTCAGGGTAAAGGGAAAGTTCTAAGAATGGACTGTAGTGAGGGTTGTATAACTCTGTGTGATTAATCCCACTGAATGTTATGCTTGGGAGTGGTTATAAAAGGGAATTTATGTTGTATATGTTTTTCCACAATTAAAAAAAGGAATGAGCAAATAGAGACAATGACAATTCCATGCAATCCTGGGTGGAATCTAATAATGGAGAAGAAAAGGCCCAAAAGGACATTATTGGGGCATATGAAAAAATTAGAATATAGATTGCAAGTTTTATATCAATGCTAAATTTCTTGAATTTGATAACTTCACTTAAGGTAGTTAAAGTGAATGTCCTTTTCCTTAGGAAATGTACAAGGATGTATTAGGTGTTCAAGGAGCATGGGTCTATACAAACTACGCTCAAATATTTATAAAACAGATTGACAGAAAGACAGACAGATAGACAGACAGACTGATAGGCAGATAAGATATATAGATGGATTGACAGGTAGTTTGATAGAACAGATCAGCAAAGGTAGCAAAATGTTAAAATTGATGGATCTGGGTAATGGATGGAGAGAGGAGAGGCTGGGGAAGTGGGAATTTTTTTGGAGTTCTTGATATGGGATTTGTATTAATTTTGCAACTTTTTAAGTTTTAAGTTACATAAAAAAAGGTTTAAAGAAAAAAATTAAATTTAAATAACAACAAAGATGAAAGATAAATGTTGGTGAGGATGTGTAGAAATTGGAACCTTTATACACTGCTGGTGGGAATTTAAAATTTCAGCTGCTGTGGAAAACAATTTGGGGTTCCTGGAAAAGTTAACAAAGAATTACCGTATGGGAATGTTGAGAGAACTTCTGGGAAGATGGTGTTGGAATGGGTAAGCAGGGCTCAACTCTCTCACAAAAATAATGGAGGGGAGCAGATGTGACTCAAGTTGTTGACCGCCTGCTTCCCACATGGGAGGTCCTAGGTTTGGTTTCCAGTGCCTCCTTAAAAAAACAAAACAACAAGCAAATAAACAAAATGCCAAGTCAGGGGAGCCAATGTGGCTCAGTGGTTGAGTGCCAGCTTCCCAGATAAGAGGTCCTGGGTTCAATCCCTAGCCCTGATACCTCAAAAACAAAACAAAACAAAAGAGGAAGGGCAAAAAGCTGTCTGAGGGACCTACTTGTGGGGTTCTGTACCCCACAGATGGGTGAGGGACAGAGAGATGAAGAAGTCGAAATGAAAACGTGAGTTATTAGCCCCTGAGGTTGGGAACGGTACCCATGCCCCACCCTCAAGACAAAGAGCCTAGATAAAACCCATGGCTCACTACAGTCAACCTAGAAGGGAACAGATGTCTTATTCCCTGGGAAGAAGGAGAGTGCAGCAGAGGGCAGAGAGTTGATTCTCTTCAGTGGACTTGGCCAGCAGAGCCTGCTTTAAATCTCAGCTCTGGACAGACTAGAATCACAGGCAAGTGGAGGTTGAAAGAGTCACCTCCGTGGAAAGAGTTGCAGATGAGCGCATCTGATGGCTGGCTGGGAAACTGCAAGGAGAAAAACAGCTTTCAGTCGTCTCTTGTTCCAGGTCCCCTTGATGTGGTCTGCACCCCATTAGTGTGTCCCTGGCCCTATGCTGATAACTTAAGCTGGGCAATGTAAAAGACTTAGAATAAGTTGAACCAAAAATCAAAGAGCTGTGAAACAAAACCGCTAGGTAAGAGAGAGAAATTGACTGTCAGAGTAAATTCACCAATATAATCAGATGCCTAGACATCAACAAAAAATTACAGGCCATACCAAGAAACAGGAAGAGATGGTTCAACCAAAGGAGCATACCAAAAATCTTGAGACAAAGGATATAAGACAAATAATCAAGGATAATCACACAAATCTCCTAAATCAATTCAAGGATTTGAAGGAAAATACGAGTAAGAGATAAAAGATATTAAGAAGACACTCGGTGAACATAAAGAACAATTTGAAAGCCTGCAAAGAAAAGCAACAGAGCTTATGGGAATGAAAGACACAATGGAAGAGATTTAAAAAAATACATTAGATGTATATAACAGCAAATCTCAATTGATGGAGGACAGAATTAGGGAAACCGAGGGCATAACATCTGAACCTGAAGACAAAACAGAAAGAGAAAAGAATGGGAAAAATTTAACAGTATCTCAGGGAACTGAATGACAACATGAAACACATGAACATACACATTATAGGTCCCAGAAGGGGAAGAGAACGGAAAAGGAGCAGAAAGAATATGAGGAAATATTGTCTGAAAACTGCCTAGCACTTATGAAAGATATATATGTCAATATTTACGCATATTGCATAAATTTACGCAACACACCCTGTAGCAGTTTGATATTATTTCTGAATTCCAAAAAATATATTTGATTATGTTTGTAAACTGGTCTGTTCCTCAGGGCATGATACCCTTTGATTGTATTAGATTCAGCTGAGATATCTTTTATTAAATTATGTTAAGACTAGGGCCTTTGATTCAACCACATCATTAGGGCATGGAGGGTTGAGTCCCCATCCCCTTGGTGGGCTGATAAAACACTCTCACAAGAAACTGGACACACAGAGAAAAAGAACACAGAGGAAGAGAAAAATTACACACAACAGAGATCCCAGGAAGAGATGAGCCTGACAGTCTACAGCTGACCTTGTGAAGGGACCAAAGCAGCTGAGCCTGGAAAGAAACTAGCCTTATGCCAGCCTACAGCTGAGATTAGAAGAAACTGGGACCACGGAGCCTTAAGAGGAAGAAGGAAGGATGAACACTTGCAGACACTGCCTGCCATCTTGCAAAGACCAACAGGTGGCAAATGACTTTGGATGAGAAAGTATCTCTTATGGTACCTTGAGTTGGACTCTTTAGGGCCTTACGTAGAAGACTGTAAGCTTCTACCCCCAATAAATACCCTTTATAAAAGCCAACAGAGTTCTGTTTGCATCAGCACCCCTTTGGCTAATACATACCCCAAACAGAATAAACCGGAATAGAAGGATTCCAAGACACCTAGTGTTCAGAATGACAAATACCAGAGATAAAGAGAGGATTCTGAAATCAGCAAGCTAAAAGAAATGCATCACATACAAGGGAAACTCAATAAAACTAAGTGCTGATCTCTTATCAGAAACCATGGAGGTGAGAAGAAAGTGATATGATGTATTTAAGGTACTGAAATAGAAAAACTGCCAGCTAAGATAAGAATTATCTGGCAGAACTGTCCTTCAAAAATGAGGGTAAATTTAAAGTCTTCAGAGACAAACAAAATCTGAGAGAGCATGTTACCAAAAGATCAGGTTTACAAGAGATACTAAAGGGAGTGACAGAGCCTAAAAGGAAAATACAAGGGTGAGAGACTTGAAGAACAATGTAGAAATGGAGATTATTAGTAAGGGTAACTTAAAGGGTAAAAAGACAGACAATAGTAAGATATGTCAATGGAAAGCCAAAGGATAAAGTGGACAAGGTAAGTAATGCCTTTACAGTAATACATTGAACATTAATGGACTGAACTCTCCAATCAAGAGAGATAGACAGAAAAGATAAAGAATATATGAGCCATCTATATGCTGTCTACAAGAGACAGACCTCGGACATAAGGACACAACCACGCTGAAAGTGAAAGATTGGAAAAAAAAATGGTCCATGCAAATAGTAATCAAAAAAGGTCTGAAACAGTGATACTAATATCGAACAAAATAGATTTTAAATGCAAAACTGTTATGAAATGAAGAAAGCCATTATATATTATAAAAGGGGCAGTTTATCAAGGAGAAATAACCATAATAAATATTTATGCACCTAACCTGGGTGTCCCAAGATGCATGAGGCACACATTGGCAAAACTAAAGGGACAAATACCTGCCTCTACAGTAATAGTTGGGAGACTTTAATACATCACTCTCAGCATTGGATAGAATTTCTGGACTGAGGATAAATAAGGAAACAGAGAGCTTGAATAATATGATAAATGAACTAGACCTAACAGACATTTACAGAGCATTTACAGTGCCCTGAGATACATGAGGCACAAGCTGGCAAAACTGAAGGGACTAACAGATATCTCTATAATAACAGTTGGAGACTTCAATAACCACTCTCAGTACTGGATAGAACATCTGGACAGAGGATAAAGAAACAGCTTGAAAAATAGGATAAATGAACTAGACCTAACAGACATTTATAGAACATTATGCCCCAAACAGCAGGATATACATTCTTTTCAAGCGCTCATAGATCCTTCTCCAGGACAGACCATATGATGGGTCACAAGACAGGTCTCAATGTAAAAAGACTGAAATTATACACTTTCTCTGATAATAATGGAATGAAGCTAGAAATCAATAATGGATGGAAAAAAAGGGGAAATTCACAAATATATGGAAATTAACACAATCAAGAAATAAGCAAATACCTTGAGATGAATGAAAATGAGAACACAACATATCATAACCTGTGGAATACAGGAAAGGCAGTGCGGTGTGGGAGATATATAGTCCTCAACGCTTCATTGAAAAAGGAGAGCTACAATCGAAGACCTAACTGCACACCTGGAGCAACTAGAAAAAGAACAGCATACTAATCCAAAACCAAGGCAAAGAAAGGAAATAATAAAGATCAGAGCAAAAGTAAATGAAATTGAGAACAAAAAAAAACAATAGAGAGAATCAACAAAACCAAAAGTTGGTTCTTCAAGAAGATAAAATTGACAAACCCTTAGCTACACTGACAAAAAGAGAAGATGTAAATAAATAAAATCAGAATTGAGAGGGGGACATTACAACTGACCCCACAGAAATAAGAGAGATCATAAGAGGATACTATGAACAACTGTACTCCAACAAACTAGACAACGTAGAGAAAATGGAGAAATTCCTAGAAAACCCAAGCAAACCTCCACTGACCCTAGAAAAAACAGAAGACCTCACAAGTAAAGAGATTGAAACAGTCATCAAAAACCTCCCAAAGGGGGCGGATGTGGCTCAAATGGTTGGGCGTCCATCTACCATATGGAGGGACCTGGGTTCGATCCCCCGGAACCTCCCGAAGGCGCATGGGCTGCCAGGCTCTGTGTGCCGCTGAGCTGTCGGCCCTGAGAGCCATGCAGCAGGATGATGACGTAACAGGAAAGAGACAAGATGACATGCTCCGAAAGCTCCAGAAGCCAGGAGCTGAGGTGGTGCAGGTGGCAGAATACCTCTCTCCTACATCGGAGGTCTCCAGGATCAAATCCTGGTGAAGACTGGAGAAGGAGGATGAGAAGAGATGGCAGGAAAGAGACACAGAGAATTGCCCAGGGAATGGACACAGAAACAGCAAATGGGGAAGGGGGGGTTTAAAACGGATAAAGTAAATAAATAAATCTTTTAAAAAAAAAAAAACCTCCCAAAGATAAAAAGCACAGGACCATATGGCTTCACAGGTGAATTCAACCAATCATTTGCAAATAATCTAATAACAGTTTTGTTCCAGCTCTTGCAAAAAATTGAACAGGAAGGAATGCTCATAAAATGATAAATGAACTACCCTAACAGATATTTATAGAGCATTACACCCAAAAACAGCAGAATATACATTCTTTTCAAGTGCACGTGGATCCTTCTCCAGGATAACATGCTGGGTCACAAGACAGGTTTCAATAAACACATTTTATGAAGCCAACATCACCTAATACCAAAACCAGGTAAAGGTATTATGAAGAAAGAAAATTACAGACCAATTTCTCTAATGAATATAGATACAAAAATCCTTGTACACCGAATCCAAAAGCACATTAAAAGAATTATAAACAATCGAGTGGGTTTTATACCACATATGCAAGGGTGGTTCAACACAAGAAAATCAATTAGTGTAATAAACCACATTAATAAATTGAAGAAGAAAAAACACATAATCCTCTCAATTGATGCAGAAAAGGCATCTGACAAAATACAGCATTGTTTCTTGATAAAAATACTACAAAAAAACAGGAATAGATGAAAGCTTTATCAACATGTTAAAGTGCATATATGAAAAACCCACAGCTAGCACTGTGTTCAACGGTGAAAGACTGAAAGCTTTCCTGCTGATATCAGGAACAAAACAAGGATGCCCACTGTCACCACTGTTATTCAATATTGTGCTAGAAGTCCAGCTAGAGGAATTAAGGCAAGATAAAGAAATAAAAGGTACCCAAATAGGAAATGAAGATGTAAAACTGTCACAATTCCCTGATGATATGATCTTTTATCTAGAAAATCCCAAAAATATCTACAACAAAGCTACTAAAACTAATAGACGAGTTCAGCAAAGTGGTGGGATATAAGATTAATATGCAAAAAATCAGTTGTGTTTCTATACACTAGTGATGAGCAATCTGAGGAGGAAGTCAGGGGAAAAAAATCCATTTATAATAGTGACTAGAAGAATAAAATATTTAGGCATAAACTTAACCAAGGATATAAAGGACCTGTATTCAGAAAACTACAAAACATTGCAAAAATAAACCAAAGAAGCCCTAAATAAATGGAAGGACATTCCATGTTCATGGACTAGAAGGCTAAATATAGTTAAGGTATCAATTTTACCCAAACTAATTTACAGATTCAACACAATCCTAATAAAAATCCCAAAAGCCTTTTTTAAGCAGAAATGGAGAACTCAATTATCAAATTTATTTGGAAGGATAAGGGGCGCCAAACAGCCAAACATGCCTTTAAAAAAGAATGAAGTTGAAGGACTGTCCTTCCTGACTTTAAAGCATAGTACTTAGCTATACTGGTAAAATCAGCATGGTACCAGCATAAAGCAGACATACTGACCATTGTAACCAAATGGAGAATGCAGAAATAGACCCTCATATCTATAGTCAAGTGATTTTTAACAAGGCTGTCAAGGCCATTCAGCTGGGCCATAAGAGTCTATTCAACAAATAGTGCTGAGAGAACTCGATGGCCATATCCAAAAGAAAGAGGACCCCTATTTCACACTTTTTACAAAAGCGAACTCAAAATGGATCATGGAGCTAAATATAAAAGCAACAACCATAAAACTTCTACAAGAAAATGTAGGGAAATATCTTCAAGATCTTGTAATAGGCAGTAGTTTCTTAAACCTTATACCCAAAGCATGAACAATGAAAGAAAAAAATAACATGAATAAACCTTGAGTATATAATGTTGAGTGAAATAAGCCAGACACAAAAGGACAGATATTGTATGGTCTCACTAATATGCACTAAATACAATGAGTAAACTCATGGAAGTAAACACTAGGGTATAGGTTATTAGGAAATAGATTGTGGGTTGAGAATGGGAGTTGATGCTTAATGTATGTAATATTTTTAATAAGAATTATTGTCAAAGTGTGGAAAGGAATTAGAGTTGATGGTAACACATTAGAGTGAGTAACAACCACTGCTATTTATAAATGAGGTAGTGGCTGGAAGGGGTAGTCTGCAGACATAAATGTCAATTGAAAGGAAACTAGAAAATAATGTAGGGCAGGGGATCTTAACCATTTTTGTTTCACGAACCCCTTTGCCAGTCAGGTGAAAACCAAGGACCCCTTACTAAGTCCACACTATACTACGTATTATTAAATAAATATATCACACCCACACCAACACGTCCCAAGAATAATGTTTTTTTGAATTTCAATTCATGCTTACAGACACGGAGAACCCCTGATTTAGGGTATGTATTACATAGTGATTTCAATGGTAAATGAAGATTGCGGTTAACAGTATAAACGTAAGAATGTTCTTCTTTTACAAAGTGTTAAGAATATGGTGATGCACGGGAAAATTACAACTAATGTAACTTATGGACGATAGTTAATAATATGGTAATACTTTTGCAGCAATGGCAAAGAAGATATTATATCAACTCTAAGAGACAACTATAGGGGGGTATAAAAGGGTATGGGATTTTTCCTTTTGGGATAATGAAAATGTTCTAAAATTGACTGACGTAATGATAGCACAACTCTGTCAAAAATGAGAGCCACTGAATCTACACTATGAATGGATTGTACAAAACATGGGGCTGTATAACTCAGGGAATCCAGTGATGGAAGACAGACTGTGGTTAACAGGACAAATGTATAATACTAATAGAGGGTGTTAATAATCTAGTGGGTTGGGGGGAAAATATAACAAATGTAAGATATGGGCTATAGTTAGTAGCAATATTTTGACAATGCTCTTTCCTAATTTGTAACAAATGTTTCCTAACAATGCAAGATAGTGGTGGTGGGGTGATGTATGGGAACCTCGTGTTGATGATTATGCATGTTTGTTTTGTAAATTCACAATTTTGCTATACACTTACTGTTTATGTATGTTCATATATGAATAGTATACTTCAATAAAAGTTTTTTTGAAAAAAAAGAATCACCATATGACCTGGCAATTCCATCCCCCTAGGTATATAACTCAAAGAACCGAGAATAGGTACTCAAACAGATACATGTACATGCATATTCGTAGCAGCTATATATAGCCAAAAGGTGAACACAACCTAAGTGCCTGTCGAAGGATAAAATGCATAAACAAATGGGTTATATCCTTGAAATGGAATATTATTCAGCCATAAAAGGAAAGTACAGATACTAAAACATGAATGAACCTTGAAAACATTACACGAAGTGAAAGAAGCCAAAAGGCCACATGTTGTATGATTCTATTTATGTGAAAAGTCTAGAACAGGCAAACCCAGATTAGTGATTACCAGGGGTTGGGAGTAGGGGATAGTCAGAGAGACTGCTTAACAAGGTATGGAGTTTCTATTTGGTGTGATAGAAATGTGGAATAAGACAGTGATAATGGTTGTAAAACATACTAAAAGCCACTGAATTTTATATTTTAAAATGGTTAAAATGGTGAATTTTATGAAATGTGAATTTTACTTCAATTTAAAACAAGGAATAACTACATATAATAATAGATGAAACTTGGATGAATCTCAAAGGCTGAGTGAATGAAGCCAGCCTCAAATGGTTACATATTGTATGATTCCATTTGTATCACAGTCTCAAAACAGAAAAAATTATAGTGATAAAGAATAGAGGTTTTTTTGGAGGGGAGTGGAGATTACAAAAAGATTGCATGAGGAAACTTTGGCAGGGTGATAGAACTGTTCTGCATTTTGATTGTGGTGGCAGGTACACAAATCTTTAGACGTGATAAAATCCATCAAACTGTAAACAAAAAAGGTCAATTTTTCTGTATGTTAATTTAAAAATAAAAATTTTGCTACACAAAAAAATTCATTAGTCTATCTTGTGCTTGAAAAGGATCCTTCACCAATACATCATGTATTAGTCATCTGGAAAATATTAGTTCACTCAGTTATAGAGATCTTCCAATTGTTGACATAAAATCACCTTTATTAATATCACCACTGATCTCATCAGAAAGATCTTTTTAAGTATCCAGTCCACAGTGGCAGATGTAAGGTTTCAAAAATTCTAATTTATCTTGAAACCTGAAATGTTATCACTAGCAACAAATAGTGTCAGTTTTTTCTTTGAAGTGACAGGGTCACTTCATTCATTTTTAAGAAAATGCCTGACAAATACATAGGTCTGAAAAACCATAGCTGTTTGTCAATTATTCTTTCAAGTAAAAGTGTTCCACTAAAAGTGTAGCCAATTCAGCTCATAACTCAAACAACTGTACAATGCTTTGTGCATACTTCCCATTTTGTCACACAGAACATTAACAAGATGTATACTCAAGTGTTGAGACTTGTAAAATTAATATTTTCTACTGTTTCGTCAAGAACATTCTCAGATGAAACTGGCATTTTTATAGTGAGGAGTATGTGGTGAGAAAAGACTATAATGGTTAATTTAACAGTTTATTACTTCTGGCTGGTTTTCTGCTAAGGCACCAGCAGTTTTACTCACCATCTCTCATACCACATAAATACATATGTCAACACAGTTCAAAGAGCAAATAACATCTTAATATCATTATGAAAAGAGTTTTGGCTCAGGAACTACTCGGGGTCTGGTGACCACACTACAAGAACAAAAACAATCAAATCAATCCATCTCCATCCATCTCCATCACAGCCTGCTTATTAAAATTTGAATTAATTGTTACATTTCCAGAGTGCTGTAGCATGTCTTTAGGTTCTTGGTTTGCTGAGGAAAAGAATATAACGTTATACAGTTGGAGTGCTTAAAGAAAGAATAGGTTCTTCTCTCTCTCTTTTTTTTTTCTTCTTTCAAATAGGTTCTTTTTGACTGGGTAAATGTAAGGAGTAGGCTACCTCAGCATTTATTCTAATTGTTACAAGTGATCTTAAAGAGCTAGAGTGAATAGTTTACAGGTAGCACTAAAAACAACACAAATAGTCCAGTAAAATCTCTTAAAGCTGTGCAGAATAGAAACTAGTAGGCTTGTGTAGACAGTACAAGATAACACATTTAAGAAAAAATAACCCCAAATTATAATTATACAATGACTGACCCTAAACAATATGTCAGTCCTAGATATCACTGTATATTAATCTCTGAATAAACAATGACTAAGAAGTGTATTTTTATAGCCAAAAGAGAATATAAAAACTGCTGGATGTCTTTGGGAAGAGTATTATAAGCTAAATTTTATGTGCATTTCAAGAACAACAAATATAAAAGGACTAGAAGGATAACAAAGTGTTTACAATCATTAAGGGAAATAAATCAAGAAATATTAGAACGGAACATCCCTTTTAACAAAAACTTAGAATAAAATTTAAAGTATCCCATATTAGAACTTTAAGTATAACTTAACTAACCCAAATTCTCAATTGAAATCTTTTTTAAGAAACACCTAACATCTTAATGCTAGAAGAAAAATGACAAGTCAACAAACTATTAAGAATGTCATTTAAAAAAAAAAAAGATTCATTATATTATACTTACGCTCAAAACACATTGAACCCAACTTTATGTAACTATAAACCATTGTACTTCCTTAAATTAAGTACTGAAGGCAAAATAATATAGTATTATTTAAGGAAGTTTCCCTGAAGGGCCTAAAAAGATTTAGAGGAAACTTCCAGTTAAACAGTGATAGATTTTTATATGGGACCAAACTATTCAGAGAAGATAATTTAAAAGTCCTGTTGTTACAAATAACTAGATATAATGGATAAAATGTATGTAAGTGCACATACACACACACACACTCTCTCTCTCTCTCAATGGCACAGCTGAAATCAAAAGGTAGTAGGAAAAGTCTTAAGTGCAAAGGAGACAAAGGAGAATCTGGAAGCCAGGGCTAAGAGTGTGCTAACACAGAGTAGATGGTAGTTAGTACATAGGCACTTGGGTTTTAACACTTATGCAGAGACAGAAGAGCAGGCTTGAGAGTCTGGAAAAAGACTTGCGTAAAAGCTGAGCTCCTAAGCAATGCTACTCTAAAGTGCTATCCACTGACCAATCAGCATCTGACAGCTTCTTAGAAATGTACAGTCTTGGATCCTATCCCAGATGTACCGAATCAAAATCTCTGGGAATAGGGCTCAGGAATCAGGTGATTCTTATGCTCACTGAAGTTTGAAAAGCATTGTCCCAGAGAAACTGCACCCTCGGGTGCAGAAAGGATGGGCCAGAAAAATAATCCATTCATTGACAAAGAATGTTTTTTCTTCTAGGTAGAAAGAATGGGAGTCGCTCCGGAAAAATGGAAACTCTAGCTTGTACAAACATATGCTATTTCGGCTGTTCTCAAATTTTTTTTTGTCCCAGGACCTCTTTGCACCCTAAAGAGCTTTTATATGGGTTATATATCTTGATATTTGCTGTATTTGAAATTTTTCAAATCCAAGAAAACAAAAGGCTCACAATGCATTAGCCATCAGTGATGGCATTATCATATCTGATAGCTTGTGGAAAACTCTACTAGTAAGAAAACTGACAGTGAAAAGGTCAACTAATATCTTAGTATTATTATGAAAATAGTTTTGATCTCCTAGACCCACAAGAGTCCATGGACCACACTTTGAGAATCAATGCACTAGGAACCCCCTAGCTATAAAATTAACATCAAACTGCACCCCTTTCCCCCAATCCTTGCTCCCCCTCACCCAAGCAGAAGGAATGCAGACCCTTTCTAGACAAAAGCTCTTGTGATCCAGATGAGTTCACAATCAAAAGGCAAAAATCCCAAACACAAAGAGAAGAATGAACAGACACAACAAATGGGAGGGTTAAAATCCCATGAACTTATGATAAGTTATGTTACAGCTGTACAAACTATTTATACTTATTACAATTGGAGTAAATTATACCTTTAATAATGCAAGAATCTAGTATACTTAAACATTTAAAATGACATATATCATGATACATATAATAATTACATATTATTATTATATGTGAGAGATATGTGTATCACTGCTTGAGAGTCCACATTGCAATCAATCTTTAAGAAACTACCACTTGTCAAGTTTTGGTGTTATATCAACACACAATTATCTCAAAGGCTATTAAAACAATCCATTCTTCTCCAGCAATGTATCTGTATGGGATGGATTTTCTTCATATACTTCAATCAAATCAACATAATGAGACAGCTGAATGAAGACACAGACATAACAATCCACTATCTTCCATTAACCCAAACATTAAAGAAATCTGCAAAAATGTAAAAACAATGGCCCTTTTCTCACTCTATTTTTTTGTTCAGGAAAATATAATAATTTTTATTTAAATTATATTTAGCATTTAGTAAGTTGATCATGTTATTTTTATGTTATTAATATTTCTTAAATTTGTTTTAATATCTAACATGGTAAATACCAATATATAAAAACCATATAAACAATAGCCCTTTGAGGTCCCCAAATTTTTAAGAAGCCCTTAGACCAAAAAGTTTGAGAACAGTTAAAGGACTACAATAAAAGGGTGGGCATCGAATCAAGAAAAAGTCTACTTAAAACAGGATCTCATGGCACCCTGGCTGGCTTCTTCCCCATTCTCTCACCAGCTGGTCATGGAGCTGGCCTGTGCTCCCAGTGTAGATCCCTGGGTCCAGTTTGAGGGAGAACATAGTAACCTTTGTGCACATACTGGGAGCATGTATCCCTGGTCCAATCTGTCTGGTGTTGGCCTGAAAGGCTCACTATTCCAGCACTTGCTAGGTGTGTAGAAAGCAGCTCAAAGAACTCTCTCACAGAATGCTGTAGGAGAGCAGTCAAGAGGCTGCCTGGGGCAAGGGATTGTCATCTGTAGGACACACAGTGAATGCTAGGACCCATGGGGAAACTATTTCCTAAGGAAGAGGGGACATTCATATCTATGTAAATGGGGGTAAATACCTAGGGACAGACAGACAAGAGGCAAACAGAAAGGAGACCTATGCTTTGCCTGGAGTTTTTCTCCAAATTCATCATATGGATAAGCTATGAAGGAGAGCACTCCCACTGGTCAATCTAAGAAGACCAGGAAAGGGGTTTCTTTTTTTCCTTCTCTTTTTGCTTTATGGTTAGCTCCTGGCATTCAAGTAAATCTGTCATAACACTAGCTGGATACAAGCTTAAGGAACAGATGGCTCAGAGACTAAATTCCAGTGATAACATGTTAAAATATAAAAATCTTCAGTAAAAGATTACAAAATGTACAGCAAAACAGGAAGTAATGCTCAGGGAAAGAAGAACCTTAAAGCATTAGAAACTATCAATGAGGAAGACTAGATCTGGGATATACCAGACAAAGACTTTAAAAAATTCCCTTGAGGGGTTTCAACAGCAGATTGGAAGCTGGGAGAAGAAAGAATCAGTGAAACTTAAGACAAGGTAATTGAAATCATACAGTCTGAGGAGCAGAAAGAAGAATGAAGAAAAGTGAGGAGCTGAGAAACCTGTGGGACATCATCAAGCATACCAAAATACACATTATGAGAATCCCAGAAGAAGGAGAGAAAGTGGCAAAGAAAATATTCAAAGAAATAATAGCTGAAAATGTCCCAAATTTAACAAAAGGCATGAATATACACATCCAAGATGCTCAACGAACTCCAAACAGAATAAACCCAAATAGACCCACACTGCCATTTTATAATCAAACTGTCAAATACCAAGGATTAAATTCTGAAAGCCGCTGCAGGAAGCAACCTTCCCACATAAGGAAGCCTCAATTAGATTAAGTGCCAATTTCTCACCTGAAACTGTGGAAGCAAGAAGACAATGGGAAAACCTATTTAAAGTGCTGAAGGCAAAAAAAAAAAAAAAAAAAAAAAAAAATTGCTAACCAAGAATTCTATGTCTGACAAAACTGTCTTTCAAAAATGAGGAAGAGAGTAAGACATTCCCAGATAAATAAAAGCTAAGGGATTTCATCACTACTAGACCAGCCCTACAAGAAATGCTAAAGAGAATTCTGCAGGTTGAAATTTAAGGACACTAGACTGAAGCCACAAGAAATAAAGGTCTCTGGTAAAGATATGAGTAAATACAAATACCAGTGCTTTTTTATCTTTGATTTGTACCTCCAAATTTTACTTCCTACAGGATCAAAAAGGCAAATGCATAAAATGTAATTATAAATCATTATAATGATTTACTTTGCACTCATAATGTATAAATAAGTAATTTGTGACAAGAACTACATAAAGGTGGAGAACAGGGTACAGATAGTTTATGCATGCTATTGAAGTTGTTAAGTGGGCATCAAAACAAACTAGGCTGTTACAGATTTAGGATGTTAAATTTAAGTCCTATGGTAACCACAAAGAAAATATCAGAGAATATGCAAGCTCACAGAGACAGAAAGTTGAGTGCAGGTTACTAGGAAGGGGATAGGGGCAATGGGGAGTTAATGCAAAATGAGTGTAGAGTTTCTGTTTGGCGTGAAGGGAAATTTATAGTAATGGACGGTGGTGATAGTACCTGCAACACTGTAAATGTGATTAATCCCACTGAATGGTATGCTTAGGAGGGTCTGGAATGGGAAATTTATACTGTATATATATTTTTACAATTTAAGAAACAGAAAAAAGAGAAACCCAAGAGACAATGACAATTAAATCCAATACATGATACTGAATGGGATCTTGGAGGAGAAAATGTGCAAACGGACATTAATGGGACATAAGAAAAAACTGGAATATACAAAGAAAGCTTTATTTCAACATTAAATTTATTGAACTTGGTAAATGCACTTAAGGTGATTACGTAAGTGAATATCCTTGTTCGAAGGAAATGTACATGGAATATGTGTTCAAGGAGTATGATGGGTGTAATCTGTTCTTAAGTGTTCAGAAGGTAGACAGACAGATGAACAGAAGATAGATGATAGCATGATACAGCAATGGTGGCAAATGTTCAAATTAGTGAATCTGAGTATGTAAGGGTATTTTGGAGTTCTCTGTATGAGGTTTGTAATATTTTTGCAACTGTCTTGTAAGTCTGAAATTATTTCAAAGTAAAAAAGTTAAAAGAAAGAAAGAAAAAAAAAGAAGCAACATTAAATAGGAAAATACACAGAACACTTGGAACACAATCAGTCCACCAGTCCAAAAACAATACTTCTTGGGGAGCAGATGTGGCTCAAGCAGTTAGGTGCCCATCTCCCACATGGGAGGTCCTGGGTTTGGTTCCCGGTGCCTCCTAAAGATGATGAGCCCACACAACAAGCAGACACAGTGAGCAGACACAGTGAGCAGACAGAGAAGGAAGCCATGGGGGTGGTGGTGACAATACTTGTTGTGAACAGAAGCATAAGCATGTAGTATTGATAAATGCTCTCCAACTTAGGTAACCACTACATTCTAGAAGGTCTCACACAAATATGTCTTTTACCAGTGGAATTTGGGATCTGCAAGGGCAAGGACTATCTTACTCATTCTGTTACCAGACTAGTATCTTCTCTGTGGAGACAAATTTTCAAATGACATGTCTGAGGAAGACAGTAGTGGTGATGATCAATTATAAATCCTTGTTTCCGCTCTTAACTAGGGGCAACTCAGTCCTATTTAACTGTGCTCACTGCAGGGCAAATGATGGCAAAGGATGGGTGTGGGGAAGAGAAATTAATGTACATGTTTGCCTTTATGTTAGATATCACACATGCATTGTCCTAACTTCTCACAAATATTCGGGGGGGAGGTGTAGAGAGGAGAGAACAAAGTGAGTTTGGGAATTCAGTTTCTAAGAAGTGATGTCTGAATGGAATCTCAAAGAACAAGTAGGTCTTAACTAAAGAGGCTGATAAAGAGTACTCCAGGTAGAGAGGACTGAATGTGCAAATGTATGAAAGTGAGAACACACTATTTGCAGAATTACAAGCACTCTACAGAGTGCTTGGCATATAGAATAAGTACTATGCAAATGTTAGATATTATTATGCTGATATGGGGGGACAAGGACATAAATTAGGTAAAATGGTAAGCAGCAGGCTAAGACTAACCTAGAAAGCCAAGTTAAAGTTCTGAATTGATGGGGAGCCACTAAAGAATTCTTTATAGGATAACTGCATGATATTGCAGAAAAATTACATTGGCAGTGTGGATCAAAAATTGGACGAAATACAGATAGCCAGAATCATAAGCATCTTTAATGAAGGAATGGGTGGAAGTGATAAAAATCTTTATAAAGTGGGGGAAATATGAAAACCTGTGGCAAGACATCTCAGCATGCTGATCTGTACTAAAATGTACCAGGTGTCAAACAGAATATGATGGTATGTGAAATACATACACTTAATAGTAAATATTCTTGGACTATCTATAATGCTTTCCATTTTAATAGAGACTCACACCAAGTGAAAAGTAAATCATTTTCAACTAAATTCTTTCAGGGTCATGAAATGCCCTATGTCCTCTTTCTGCAAGCGAGAGAGGGTGATGAAAGATCATAAAAGAATGCCTCCCCAGTCAACCAAAAGATTGATTTTCTACAGATGCCATGATGCTATACCTTCCAACCCATACACTCCTTTAATCCTAGAAGAATAACTCTTAGTCATAGTTCACCGAAGAATTACTATTAAAACAACTTATTTATCATTTACTCCATTTCAATATGGAAGATTGTAGAACTATGGGAATTAGGATTAAAGAATAGAATATAAATCTCATGAACCCTGATAGCTTAAACGTAAAATTTATAAACTCAGGGGGTCGGATGTGGCTCAAATGGTTGGGCATCCGTCTCCCATATGGAGGGACCCGGGTTCGATCCCCGGGACCTCCCGGTAAAAAAAAAAAAAAAAAAAAGTATAAACTCAGTAATTCAAGGGAGAGATGATAAAAAAGAACACTGTCTAAAATTGAAAGTTTTAAAAAAATTTTTGTGTGGTAATATATATACAACACATTTCCTGTTTTATCCACTTTCAAGTAAACAACAGAGTGAAGCAAATCATATTCACAAGTTTATGCTACCTACACCATCATACATAACCACAACTTTTCCACCACCCCAAAGAGAAACAATGTACAGACACTTAAGCATTAATTCCCCATTCCCTGGTACCCTGTAATCTTCTGTCTCTATGAATTTGCAATTCTAGTTATTCCATATAAGAAAGATGATGTAATATTTGTACTTTTGGGCTTGGTTTATTTCATTCATCCTGATGTCTTCAAGGATCATCCCCACTGCAGCATGTATCAAAACTTTATTCCTTTTTACAGCTGAATAATATTCCATTGCATTGATATACTCAAATTTGTTTTTTCATTCATTTATTGAGGGACAGTTGGGCTGCTTCCACCTTTTGGCTACTGTGAACACCGGTGAAAGAATATCTGCATCACTGCTTTCAATTCTTTGGGATATAGGCCCAGAAATGGGACTGTAGCACTGTATGGCAATTTCATTCTTAACTTTCCCTGAAACCCCCAACAGTTTTCCACAGCTGCTGCAGCATTTTACATTCCCACCAACAATGCAGAAGCATTCCTCTTTCTCCACATCCTCACAAACTCTTGTGGTGTTTTTTTTTCTTCAATAACAGCATTCTAATGTGTTTGAAGTGATATTTCATTGTGGTTTTGATTTGCATTCCCTAATGACTAATGATGTTGACCATCATTTCCTGTGCTGATTGGCCCTTTGTGTACCTTCTTTAGACTATCTTTTAATTGAATTGTAGGAGTTCTTTATATACTCTAGATATTAAACTTTTATCAGATATAAGCTTTCCAAATATTTTCTCCCTCCCTGTAGGTAGTCTTTTCACTTTCTTAATAATGTCCTTTGATGCACAAAAGTTTTTAATTTTGACAAGGTCCAATTTATCTATTTTTTTCTTTTGTTCCTTGTGCTTTTGGTGTTATCTCTAAGAATCCATTGCCTAATAAAAGAACCTAAAGATATTTCCCCTATGTTTTATTCTAGTAGTTTTATAGTTTTAGTTGATATATTTAGGTCCTTGATCCATTTTGAGTTAATGGTGTAAGTTAGGGGTTCACTTTGATTCTTTTCCATGTGGACATCCAATTTTCCTAGCACTGTCTGTTGAAGAGATTATTCTTTCTCCACTGGATGGACTTGGCACACTTGTCGAAAATAAATTGATCACAGATGTGACAGTTTACTTCTGAACTCTCAATTCTGTTCCATTGGTCTATATGTCTGTCCTTGTGCCAAGAGCACACTGTTTTGTAATAAGTTTTGAAATTGGGAAGGATAGGTCCTCCAACTTTGTTCTTTTCACAATGGTTTTAGATACTCAGGGCACCATGCCCTTCCATATGAATTTGGTGACTGGCTTTTCCGTTTCTGTGAAGACAACTGTTCAAATTTTGACTGGGATTGCTTTGAATTGAATTGGGTAGTATTGACATCGTAACAATATTTAGTCTTCCAATCTACAAACATGGAATGTCCTTCCATTTATTTAGGCCTTCTTTAATTCCTTTCAGGATTTAATAGTTTTCCACATTCAAGTCCTTTACAACCTTGGTTAAATTTATTCCAAGATATTTGATTCTTTTAGTTGTTACTGCAAATGGAATTGTTTTTCTTATTTTTCTTTTCACATTGTTCACTGGTGGTGTATAGAAACATGACTGATTTTTGCATGTTAATCTTGTATTCCCTGCCACCCCACCACCACCACCTTGCCGAATTTGTTTATTAGCTCTGGTAGCTTTCTTACAGATTCTTCAGGAATTTTTATATATAGGATTATGTCATCTGCAAATACGTGAAGATTTACTACTTCTTTTCCAATTTGAATGCTCTTTATTTCTTTTTCTTGCCTAAGTATTCTTTTTCTTGCTTAAGTGTTCTGGCTAGAACTTCTAGTATAGTTAATAGCAGTGGTGAAAGTAGGCATCCTTGTCTTGTTCCTGATGTTAGGGGAAACTTTCAGTCTTTCAGCACTGTGCATGATGTTAGCAGTGGGATTTGCATATATGCCCTTTATTATGTTGAGGAAGTTTCCTTTCATTCTAGTATTCTAAGTGTTTTTATCAAGAAAGGGTGCTGGATTTTCTTAAGTGTCTTTTCTGTGTCACTTGAGATAATCATATGGTTGTTTCCCTTCATTCTATTAATATGTTCTATTGCGTTAATTTTTTTATGTTGAACCAACCTTGCATACCTGAGATAAATCCCATTTGCTCATGGTATATCAATCTTTTAACATGCTGTTGGATTTGGTTTGCTATTATTTTGCTGAGGATGATTTTCTTCTCAATTTTTTCCCCACTAACTTTAGAGGAAGCTTTTAGAAATGAATTACAGCATTTCTTGTTATGAATTAACATTTATCTCAAGTTAGCAATGGCTTCAATTTCCCTTTCTGCCATACTCAAATAGAATTAAAGTCAATACTTTAAAATACAAACATATATATATATATATATATATATATTTTTTTTTTTTTTTAAAGA
>JAKSZT010000380.1:1973487-2053687 GCA_026826555.1 Tolypeutes matacus | reverse complement strand
GGCGGGCCTGCCTTCACCAGGAGGCCCCGGGAACCGAACCCGGGGCCTCCCATATGGTAAATGGGAGCCCTACTGATTGAGCCACAGCCGCTTCCCAAACAACATATATATTGCAGCCCAATTTTTATTAAAAATTTTTCTAAATGGAAAATTATTCAGCTATAAAAAGGAATGAATTTCTGATACACATTATAACATAAATGAACTCTGAAATTTTTCTGACTGAAATAAGCTAGACACAAAAGGGCCAATATTGTATAATTCCACTTACCTGAAACATCTAGAATAAGTAAATTAATATAGAGAGAAAGTAGACTAACAGTTATCTGGGACCAGGGGGCAGGGGGCAAAAGGAAAGTTACTGCTTAATGGGTTCAGAGTTTCTGTTTAGGGTGATGAAAAAGTTTTGGTAATGGATGGTGGTGACAATAGCACAACATTGTAAATGCACGTAATGTCACTGAATTACACACTTCAAATGGCTAAAATGGCAAGCTTTATTTTATATATTTGTAACTACAACAAAAATTTTTAAAAAATTATTTCTATGCTTTCATCCATCCTTCTTACCCTTCTGCTCACCCTTCTATCTGTATTAATGAATGAGAGATATCTGGAATGTTAATAATGATAGTTATTCCTACATTTGGGAAATATGTATCTCATCTAATACTATGCTATAATACTTGACTTTCTAAAAAATAAGTGTATTTCTCATTTTAATAAAAACCACTTTTAAAAAAATTTCCTTTGAAATCACAGAAATATCTGCCTGGCCCAAAAACAGATAAACAATAAGAACATACTTCCATCACAGTTCTGAAACACAAAGGGTATTATTTTTGCAGAGGTAATTAATTGGTAGTCTTAACTATAATATTATTGTCAGTTATGGCTGTATGCGAGCTTAGCTTGGTCTTTAGAGGTAATTTTCCTTCTTCATTTGCAAATACCACTGTCTCCACACCTTGCTAAAACCCACACTCAGTTTAAGGTCACCCTGATTCTTTGGACACCTTGAAATCTCATAGTAACAAAGATTAAAATATTAGTTGCTGATGTTGATGGTACCCTGGCTGGGCCTCTATGATAATCAGCATTACTTTTCACTGGTACCACGGTAATGGCCTGAGCCCACATGCAAAGTTCATACCTAACTCCAATTATGTGAACTACCAGGAATGGCTGCCTACATAGGCAAGGTTGCATGTGAGTTAGCTACAAACTATGGGACAATTTCTGGAAGGCAAGCTATAGAACTAGTTTAGGAATAGTTCTCATCTCAGTTGTCTTACTGGTCAGAGGGGCTGCTTCTATGTGGCATGGACTACTTGGGTCTGGTTTGAGATCCTTCCAAACATGACAAAACTTCTCGGGGACAAGGAGATGAGATGAGATGAGATGAGGACCATGATTCTATATTGACCTCTATGGAATGGCAGGTATTATTACTTCTGAATTTATTGAATTGGATTTTTCAATTAAATATACCTCCTAAAAGTTGTTCTTCCCTGCCTGCAGTATCATTTCATAGTCCAATTAATGAACCAACTATGGTAGCAATCTCCTTAGAAAAAGTCTAATTAAAAGACCCCTTTTTGGATGATGACAGACAGGACCCATCCTCCCAAAAACAGAGTATTCACAACTGCAAGCAAGACAGTTCTATCCACCTGCCCCATGGGACCAAGCCCCCTCTCAATCAGAAACAGAGTGAGCATCACCATCCTAAAATCCTCAAGATTGGGGAATGAACAAACATAAATGGGGAATGTAACTATGGACTAAAGTCCATAGTTGAAATGGAAGGACTTGTATCACTGATATAAAGGCAGTGGCCACCAGAGGTTCTGAGGGGAGGGAGAGGGAAGACTAGGTGTAACATGGGGCATTTTGGGGACATTGGAATTGTCCTGCATGACACTGCAATAATGGATATAGGCCATTATACATTTTGTCATTGTATAAAATTCTGCAGTCCAAAGTGTAAACTATAATGTAAACTATAGACCATGGTTAATAGCAATGCTTCAATGTGTGTTCATCAATTGTATCAAATGTACCACACTAATGAAAGATGTTGATAATGGGGGAAAGTGAGGGGGTATATGGGAATCCCCTATATTTTTGATGTAACATTTATGTAATCCAAAGCTTCTTTAAAAATTAAAAAAAAAAAAAAAAAAAAAAAAAAAAAGAGACCTCTTTTCTATTCCGATTCTTTAAAAAAATACTCTGAGGAGACTAAAAACCCCATATTCTATTAGAATAGAAATATCTATTTCTACCTTTATATCTGTTGGGCAGCAAATGTTTTACTGTCTTGAACACAGTAGACATATACTTTAAATAACTGTTTTCCTCTGAGATCTGATTTGTGATAAGTGTATCTGTATTTCTTAAGATGTGAATCTCAGACCTTTTTCCTCCTGAAATGTCTCTGATGGGAAGGTAGAAGACATGCCTCTTGATTCTGAGGTATAGTCTACAAATAGTTCAGTGCAAGCAAAAAATATTCTTTGAAGGCTCATATTTCATCCTAGAAATTCATAAATTTTGTGTTCTGCTAAATAAACTTTTTCTCTTTTAAAATATTTTAATTACTATCTATGGTATGAAATTGACAATCTAGAAAGATAAATCATACCTTCATTAAGACCCTCCATATACATTACATACACACCCAAAAGTATAATGCCTCAATCTGAAAAGCATGGTCTTTCTATGTCTTTGATGCCCCTGATACCACTTGCTTTAGGGCCGCTGCAGTATTTCCAGATCCTGGTCCATAGCTGCTCACTGTAGCATCCTTCTGAGACTCAGTATAAAAGAAGGAAACAAATTATTATTGACTGTTATCAGTTGCAAAATTTGTCTTCTGCCTTAGGATTTGTTGATAATGCACAGGACTTTTAATATAGGTGTAAATCAAGGTAAACCACTATTATCAAATCTTGTTACTTAACATCTGTAAGTGGACTTCCTCAACTGATTTTTAAACTCATGAGAATCTTGGTTATGAATAGAATGACTACGGAAGGGAAGGTAGAGCAAAGCAGTAAGTGGATATTTTAGGGGCCACAGACATGATAGGGGAGTAACTTTTAACTAAATTATCAGTAGGAAACTAGCAATTACTATTTCCAATATCAAGCCATAGGATTTTGGACCCAGATTTAATATTTGAAGTAAGATAAAATTTAGAATAGCACTATATTAGTCAGCCAAAGAGGTGTTGATGCAAAGTACCAAAACTGTGTTGGCTTTTATAAAGGGTATTTATTTGGGGTAGAAGCTTACAGTTAACCAGGCCTTAAAGTCCAACTCAAGGTACCATAAGAGGTACTTTCTCACCCAAAGTCTGCTGCCACATGTCGACGCAAGACGGAGGGCTAGGGTTCAGCCCTCCTCCTCCTTCTTAAGGCTCCGAGGTTCCAGCTTCTTCCAATCTGAGCTGTAGCTGACATATGGCTCATCACTTTCCCAGGGCTCGTTTCTTTCCAGGCTCAACTGCTCTGGTCTCGCCACAAGGTCAGCTGTAGACTATCAGGCTCATCTCTCTTCCTGGGGCCGTGTCTATGGAGCACTCTTTTTTCCTGCGTGTTTGCTTCTGTGTTCTCCTTCTCCGTGTATTTACTCCCGTGTGAGAGTCTGTTTTATCCCCACCAAGGAGGTGAGGACTCAACCCTGCATGTCCTAATGATGTGGTCAAATAAAAGCCCTAATCTTGATTTAATAAAGTAAAAACGAATCTAATACAATCTAATACGCCCAGAGGAACAGACCAGTTTACAAACATAATCTAGTATCTATTTTTGGAATTCATAAACAATATCAAACTGCTACAAGCACTTATCTTTCAAAATGTTAAAAAGATTTGAAATTAGTCTAAAATCTAAATAGTCTATGAGATCTGAGCCATTCTTTAGATGCTGTGAGTTGACAATATGAAAAATCTGTTCTAATATGTCAATGCCTACTGACTCTGGGAGAAGAATTTTACTATGGTTGTAATTTTGTTTAGTTTTGTGTTTTTAATCTTTCCTCCTCTTCACAGTAGAAGCCAAAGCTTATAGTTAGTTCAGGCTCTGAAGTCAGATTGTGCTGAGATTTAAATTTGAGCTCTAACATTTAAATTTGAGCTTACGAGGTAAAGCTGAATGATGAGCAGGATAAAAATTTCTATGTCCTCAAACAGCTTACAATTCAGTGTCACCTGAAAATTTTGCAGAAGAGCTAAGGCACTGATTTCCATCCATTCAAAAATTAATTCATCTATCCAACAAATATTAACTGAACACCCACTATGTGCCAGGCACTGAGCTATATGCTAGTGATATAATCCTGAAAGGACAAAGAACAGTTCCAACTGTCAAAGGGCTTAATATTGGGAGGACATAAACAATAATAAAATGATCATAAATATATAATTATAAACTGTCAAAAGTGAAATGAGACACAAGTATATTCACAGACTAAAGTGTCAGATTAGATTTTTTCTCATATAGTTACTAAAAATTACACCTTAATTTTAGTCCTTTGCATTAAGAGTTTGATGCCTGTTAAAAATTCAATCACTCCTGAACGGTGTAGCTCGGTGGTTGAGTGCCGGCTTCCCACATAAAAGATCCAGGGTTCAACCCCCGGCCCTGGTGACTAAAAAACAAACAAACAAACAAACAAAAAAAAAAAATCAATCACTCCTTTTAGCATGTTAGAAGTCTGAATATTGTCAGGATGTCCATTCTCACTAAAATGATACATAGATTATGTAAAATATAAAAGATCTAAAACAGCCAAAAATTTTAATATGGAACACCAACGTTGCAAGACTTAGGATTTCAGAATATACAGAGAACTCCTACAAAACAACAATAAAAGAGAAGCCAAACTTTTAAATGGACAAAAGAATTGAAGACACTTCACAAAAGGACATATTATGAATGTCCAGTAAACACACGAAAAGGTGTT
Organism: Tolypeutes matacus; assembly: GCA_026826555.1. Lineage (NCBI taxonomy): Eukaryota > Metazoa > Chordata > Mammalia > Cingulata > Chlamyphoridae > Tolypeutes > Tolypeutes matacus. The sequence continues at coordinate 2,048,716 of JAKSZT010000380.1, read as the reverse complement.
CAATATTACTAGTCATTAAGGATTTAAAATAAAAATATGATATATCAATTCACAACCACTAGAACTGTCAAAATAGGAAAAATAATAAACGCAAAATATGGGTGAGAACGTAGAGAAACTAGTAATTGCTGGGAGTGGGGCTGTAAAGTGTTGATACTTCTTTTGGAGAACTTTTTGGCAGTTAAACATTTACTCCTACACTATGACTCAGCAATTCCATTCCTAGGAATTTATCCAAGAGAAATGAAAAGATCCACAAAAAGACTTGTGCAAAAATGTTTATAATAGCCTTATTTATAAAAGCCCAAACTGGAAACAACCCAAATGTACTTCAACAACAGAACAGATAACAGACTGTGGTATGTCCATACAATGGAATACTACTCAGCATTAAAAATGAATGAATTAGGGAGCAGATGTAGCTCAAGTGGTTGGGCATTAATTTGGGTGCTAATTCTAGGACCAAAAAATATATTCATTTCTGTACTTCTATATGTTCAGATATGCCTAGAATATGTGTATATATTTTTTTCACAACTGTTTTGTTTGTGGATTTATATTTTGCATATAATTATTTTTACTTATTTGAATGGTGCTCAATATCTAGTGAAAGAAGCAACAGAAATAGTTTAAGATTTGATGGGAGTGTTGTGTTTCCACAAAGATGCTTCTGGTGTTTCCCCTCAGTCAGCCACAGAAATCTTTCCTGGGTTCAGTGTGCCAACTTTTGACTACAGTTCAGTGGATCTAATTCTCTAAAATGCTTCTCCTACCCACCCCCTTAAAAAATCCTGTCCATTAAAATCTGACTTGTAAACTTAAAAATGTTCTAGATTAAGTATCTGAGAAGAAGGTTCATTCTACATCTACCATATACAATGGTTTCTATAAAGGTCTATCTCATTTCTCCAGACAAATTCCAATCTCTTCTTTCCATCCCACTTACTCTGGACTGTGGAGGTGGATTTTCTGATCTTAGGTTTCCTTCTAGAATGTAGCCAAATTTCAGTAAGAAACTGTTGGGTAACTGATTTAAGTCCTGTCTGGATCTGTGTCAACCCTCTGTTGGGGCAAGACTGAGTTGCTGCCAGCACCACCAGCCCCAGCTATGTTCTCACCTTTCATGGTTAGCACCAGCTATTTCTAACTTTCGACAATTCTGCAAGGTAAGCCACTTGCTTTAAGAGACTACTGACAAAACCTGATTGTGTTACCTGGGAGCTTCATGCAAGTTGGTGTTCCCGAGATATAAGCCTTTAAAACTTTATTTCCTCTTATTACTAAAGAGTATGTGCTGGAAGTGGATGTGGCTCAAGCGACTGGGGTCCCATCTACCATATGGGAGGTTCCAGGTTGTTTCCCGGGGCCTCCTGGTGAAAGCGAGCTGCCCGGCAGGCTGGTGCAACAAAAAGAGACAAAGAGGAGAGACAATGAGAAACACAACAAACCAGGGAGCTGAGGTGGCTCAAGTGATTGAATGCCCCTCTCCCACATTGGAGGTCCCAGGATGGGTTCCTGGTGCCTCCTAAAAAGAAGACAAGAAGAAGAGAAGACAAGCAGACAGAGTGCACACAGCAAATGGACACAAGAGAGCAAGATAGCAAGCACAAAAGCAAGTGGGGAACAAATAAATAAAATAAATCTTAAAAAAAAAAAAAAAAAAAGAATATGTGTTCATTGTCGAAAATTTGGAAGCTATAGATAGGCAAAATGAAGAAAATAAAAATCACCTACCGTTGCGTAGTTTAAAAAAAAAAAAGACTGCAGAACACTAGTCTATCTTTTCTTGAAAAAGGTGAAAAAGCATGCTCAGTAAAGCCAGAATGCCCATGCTGTACCAAACACACACTCCAGGCCTCTTAAAACCGTTAAGAATACAATTTAACTTTCAGAATAAATTTTATAAAGCTGTGAATATGTGAAAATTCATGAGTTTGAGGAAGTGTCCAGAACTATTATTTCTAATACCAGTCATCTCCTTCCTTTCCTCCATTAAAACACTACTATTACTTTCATCATTAGCAAAACATCAGAATTATCATTGTGATGAAGTTAACATTGTGATGACTCCCATATATAGAAGTCAATTTGAGACCAAAAATAAATGAAGATGTCCTTAAAACTAAGATTCTCTACCTTCTTCAAAAAGGAAATGCTAATTATAACTAAACTGAGAATATTTTTACCTATCAAATTTGCAAAAAACCACAAGTCAGACAAAGTACTATACTGGTAGACTGTAAGGATACAGATATTGCTTTAATGGGCCTGCTTCTACAAGATAGAGGGACTGTAAAATTGTACCACCACACATGGAGGGAAATTTGGCAATATCTAGAAAATTACAAAAATATAAATCAAACATGACTGTTACAGATTTAGGATGTTAAATTTATGCCCCATGGCAACCACAAAGAAAATATATGAAAAATATATAAAGGAGGAAATGAGAAGGGACTCAAATTGTACAATACAAAAAATGAAATATTGGGAAGCGGCTGTGGCTCAATCAGTAGGGCTCCCGTTTACCATATGGGAGGCCCCGGGTTCGGTTCCCGGGGCCTCCTGGTGAAGGCAAGCCCGCCCGCATGGCGTGGTTAGCTGACCCAGCGAGCACAAGCAGCAAGGGGGGGATAAATGAATAAATTAAAAAAAAAAAAATGAAATATTAAAACAAGCATTAACAGGAAAACTGAGGGACAAAACAGGTATAAGAATTACAAAGAACAAAGAGCAAAATGGCTCCTGTTCAAGTAGTTACTTGAAATGTAAATGGATTAAAAAAAGCATGACCAATTGTATATACTGTTTACAAGAAATGTACCTTAAATTCAAAGACACAAGTAAGATGAAGTGAAAGGATGGAAAAAATATAAACCATGAAAATAGTAACCAAAAGAGGTCTGGGGATAGCTACACTAATATTAGATAAAATAGACTTTAATTAAAAAAACTTGTTATAAGGGGCAAAGGTCACTACACACTAATAAAGGGCTCAATTCAACAAGAAGACGTAATTATAAATATATATGCACCTAATGGCAGAGCCCCAAAATATATGAAGCAGACATTGACAGATGTGAAGAGAGAAATAGATGGTTCTACGTTAACAGTAGGAGACTTTAATATACCACTTTCAATAATGGATAGAACATCTAGCCAGAAGATCAGTAAGGAAACAGAAGACTTTAATGATACTATAAACCAAATAAACCTAACAGACATATAGAACACTTCACCCAACAAAAGCAGAATACACTCTTCCCTAGTGTACATGGACCATTCTAAGGAATAGATCATGTTAGGTTACAAAACAAGTCTCAATAAATACAAAAAATTTTGAAATAAAAAAAAAATATCTTCTCTGACCACTATGGTTAAAGTAAAGACTTTATGGCTTTACTTTTTTATGGCTAAAAATCAGTAATAGACTCCATCTATATAAAATGTAAATACAAATAAATTATAGAGATGAAAATAGATTAGCAGTTATACATTGCAGGAGAAGAACAAAGCAACTGAGAGATGACTACTAAGGGATAGGGTTTTTGTTTGTTTTTATTTTTCTTGTTTTCTTCTTTTTTCTGGAGTAACCAAAAGCTCTAATATTGACTGAAGTGATAAATGCACAACTGTGTTTATTCCAAATGCCACTTGATTGTACAATTTAGATGGACTATACGGTTTATGAATATATTTCAATAAAATTAAGAAAAAAATCAGTAACAGAGGGAGAACTAGAAAATTCACAATAATGTAAAATATATCAATACACTTTTTATTTTTAGTTCATTTTTTTAGGCAGTACCAGGAATTGAGCCCAGGAACTTGTACATGGGAAGCAAGAGCTCAACCACTGAGCTACATCCACTCCCCAATGAGAGTTGGTTATTTTTTTTGTTTTAAAGGAGATGCCAGGGATTGAACCGAGGACCTCATATATGGGAAACAGGCGCTCAACCACTTGAGCTACATCTGCTCCCTCAATACACTTTCAAACAACCAACAGGTCAAAAGAGAAAATCATGAAGGAAATCAGAAAATATCTTGAGGCAAATGAAAATGAAAACACAACATACTAAAACTTATGGGATGCAGCAATGATAGTACTGAGAGGGAAAGTTAAAGCTCTAAATACTTACATTATAAAAGAACAAAGTAACATTAAAAAAAAAAAAGAAGAAGAAGAAGAAGAAAGATCTCAAATCAGAGACCTAACCCAACAACTGAAGGTTCTAAAATAGAAGAGCAAACAAAATCCAAAGTGAGCAAAAAAAAAAAAAAAAAAAAAAAAAAAAAAGGAAATGAAGATTAAAAGGGAAGATAAATGAAACAGAGAATATTTTTTAAAAACGAGAGGAAAAAAATTTGGCTTTTTGAAAAGATCAATAAAATCAACAAACCTTTAGCTAGGCTGACAGAAAAAAAAAAAAAGAGAGAGAGAGAGAGGACACAACTGAAATCAGAAATGAAATGGGGGACATTATTACCAACCCCACAAAAATATAAAGGATTGTTAAAGAGGATACCATGAATAAAACTGTATACCAATTAGATAGCCTAGATGAAATGGACAAATTCCTAGAAACACACAAACTACCTACACTGACTCAAGAAGAAATAAATTTTACCAGACTAATAACAAGTAGAGATTGAATCAATAATTAAAAACCTACAAACAAAGAAAAGCCCAGGACCAGGTGGCTTCACAAGTGAATTCTACCAATCATATCAAAAAGAATTAATACCAATCCTGTTCAAATTCTACCCAAAAACCAAACAGGAAGGAACACTACTTAACTCATTCTATGAGGCCAACATCACCATAATACTAAAGTCAGATAAAAATTCTACAAGAAAAGAAAATTACAGGCTAATTTCTCTTATGAATATAGATGCAAAAATTCACAGCAAAATACTTGCAAATCAAACCAAAAGCACATTAAAGGAATTATACACCATGATGGGTATATGTCTGGTGTGCAGGGGTGGTTCAACATAAGAAAGTCAATTAATGTAATACACAACATTAACAAAATGAAGGGGTAAAAAACATATGATCATCACAATTGACGCAGAAAAAGACAAAAGTAAGAATCCTTTCTTGATAAAAACACTTAGAAAAATAAGAATAGAAGGAAACTTCCTCAACATGATAAAGGGCATATATGAAAATCCCACAGCTCATACTCAGTGATGAAAGACAAAGCTTTCCCTCTAAGATCTAGAACAAGACAAGGTCTGTCACCACTGTTATTCAACATTGTGCAGGGCTGTAAGGCAAGAAAAAGGAATAAAAGTCAACCAAACTGGAAAGGAAGAAGTAAAACTTCCACTATTTACAGATATGATCCTATATATAAAGTCCTGAAAAATCTACAACAAAGCTACTTAGAGCTAATAAATTCAGTGAAGTAGTAGGTTACAATATCAACACACAAAAATCACTATTGTTTCTATACACTAGTAATTAGCACTCTAAAGAGGAAATCAAGAAAAAACAAAGTTCCACTTACAATAGCAACTAAAGGAACCAAATATAGGAATAAATTTAGTCAAGGATGTAAAGGACTTGTATGCAGAAAAATTACAAAACAAAGCTAAAAGAAATCAAAGACCAAAAAATGTAAGGACAGTCCATGTCCATGGATTGGAAGACTAAATATCACTAAGATGTTAATTCTACCCAAAATGATTTACAGATTCAATGTAATCTCAATCAAAATTCCAAGAGCCTGCTTTGCAGAAGTGAAATAGCCAATTATCAAATTTATTTGAAGGTTAAAGGGGCCTGAACAGCCAACAATATCTTGAAAAAGAATAATGAAGTCAGAGGATTCACATTTCCTGACTTTAAAACATATTACAAAGCTACAGTGGTCAAAAGAGCATAGTACTGGCACAAGGATAGCTATATAAATCAATGGAATTGAACTGAGAGTTCAGAAATAGACCCTCATATCTATGGCCAATTGATTTTTAGCAAGACTGCCAAGTCCACTCAACTGGGAAAGAGTAGTCTCTTCAACAGTGCTGGGAGAACTGGATAGCCATGTGCAAAAAAAAAGAAAGAGGACCCCTAACTCACACCATTTATAAAAATTAACTCAAAATAGATCAAAGACCTGGATATAAGAACCAGGAATATAAAACTCCTGGAAGATAATTTAGGGAAGCATCTTCAGGATCTTGTGCTAGGCAATGGTTTCTTAGATTTTACACCCAAAGCACAAGCAACAAAAGAAAAAAATTGATAAATGGGGTTTCATCAAAATTAAAAACTTTTGTGCAAAGGACTTTGTCACAAAAGTGAAAAGACAACTTACACCATGAGAGAAAAAATTTGGAAACCACATTTCCAATAAGGGTTTAATATTCAGAATATATAAAGAAATCCTACAACTCAACAATTAAAAGACAACCCAATTTGAAAATGGGCAAAAGACTTGAATAGACATTTCTCCAAAGAGGATATACAAATGGCTAACAAGTACATGAAAAGATGCTCATCATCACTAGCTACTAGGGAAATGCAAATCAAAACCACAATGAGATACCATTTCACACCCACTAGAATGGAGAACTAGGAACACTCATTCATTGCTGATGTGAATGTAAAATGGTGCAGTCACTGTGGAAGATAGTTTGGCAGCTCCTTCAAAAGCTAACAGGGATGGGGAACATGGAAATCCCTGTAGTTTTTGTGTAACATTTATGTAATCTAAGCATCTTTTAAAATAAAAAATAATAATAATAAAAAAAGAATAAAAACAAAACTTAAAAAAAAAAAAATAAAATAAAATAAAAAAAAAGCTAACAGGGGAATGGGTGTAGCTCAGTGGTTAAACACCTGTTTCATAAGTACAAGGTCATGGGTTCAACCCCAGGTATCTCCTAGAAAAAAAAGCTAATATATAATTACCATATGACTCAGCAATTCTTCTATTAGGTATATACCCAAAAGAACTGAAAGCAGAGACTCAAACAGATAGGTGCACACCAATGTTCATACCAGCATTATTCACAACTGCCCAAAGATGAAAGCAACCCAAGTGTCTACTGACTGACGAATAGATAAAACAAAATGTGGTATATACATACAATTCAGTCATTAAAAAAAAAGAATGAAGTCCTGACACATGTGATAACATGGATGAACCTTGAAGACATTATGCTGAGTGAAATAAGCCAGACATGAAAGGACAAATACTGTATGATCTCACTGATATGGAATAATTAGGATAAGCAAACTTTCATAGAGTTAGAATTTAGAATATAAGTTACCAGGAGCTGGGTTGGGGGTAGAGAATGGGGAATTAATGCTTAATTTGTACAGAATTTCTATTTAGGTTGATTGTAAAGTTTTGGAAATGGATAATGGTGATAGCAAAATCCTGTGAGTGTAATGAACAGTACTATGTTATATATGTGAATGTGGATAAAATGGGAAATTTTAGCTTGTATATATGTTACTAGAATAAAAATTAAAAGATAAAACATAGGACTGGATAACACAGTGAACCCTATTGTAAATGACGGACTATAGTTAATAGTACAAGCATAAACATGTTCTTTCATTAACTTTAACAAATGTACCAAACTAATGGAAGGTGTGAATAATAGGGTGGTATATTGGGAAAAAATACACCTAAAGTAAACCATGGACTATACTTAACAGTACAGTTTTAATATTCTTTCATCAATTATAATAAAGGTACCACATTAATGCAAAGTGTCAACAATAAGGAGGGTATACAGAAGCACTCTTTTACATGATTTATCTGTAAACTTAAAAGCTAATTTAAAAAAATTTTTTAAATTTAAATTTGAAGCTGAAAAGAAAACCAACCAAACAAAAACAACAACAAAACACTCCCCACAAAGAAAAGCCTAGGACCAGCTTCAGAGGGGAATTTTACCAAACATTCCAAGAAAAATTAATACCAATCCTGCTCAAATTCTTCCAAAAAATTGAAGAGGGAACACTCCCTCACTTATTCTACGAGGCATAGTACCAAAACCAGATAAAGATATCACAAGGAAAGAAAATTACAAATGATTTTCCCTTATGAATAGAGATTCAAAAAAATCTCAACAAAATACCAGCAAACCAAATCAAACAGCAGCACATTAAAAGAATTAAGACATCATGATCAAGTGGGCTTTATCCCTGGCATGTAAGGGTAGTTCAATATAAGAAAATCAACTAAGGAAATACACATCAACAGAACAAAAGGGGAAAAACCACAAGATCATCTGAATAGACCCATAAAAGGCATTTGGCAAAGTCCAATGGGAGGGGGAGAGTATGGGGCACATGGGAATCCCCTTTATTTTTAATATAACATTTATGTAATCTAAAGCATCTTTAAAAATAAAAAATAAAAATCCAGCCCCCTTCTTGATAAAAACACTTAGAAAAATAGGAATGAAAGGAAACTTCTTCAACATAACAAAGGGTATATATGAAAATCCCACTGTTAACATCATACTCAATGATAAAAAATTGAAAGCTTTCCCTCTAACATAAGGAAAAAGACAAGGATGTCGACTGTCACCAATATTTTTCAGCACTGTACTGGAATTTCTAGCCAGTGCAATTAGGCAAGAAAAAAAGTAAAATGCATCCAAATTAGAATGGAAGAAGTGAAACTTTCCCTATTTGCAGATGACATAATTCTATATTTAGAAAATCCTGAAAAATCCACAGCAAAGCTACTAAAACTAATAAATGAATTCAGCAAAGCGATGGGATACAGATCAACACGCAAAAATCAGTCACGATTCTAAACACTAGTAATGAACAAGCTAAAGAAGAAATTAATAATATAACGATGATGTTCTTTCATCACTTGCAACAAATGAGTCACAACAATGTACGGTGTTGGTGGTGGGGTGATGTATGGGAATCCTGTATGGTATGCATGATTGTTTTGTTAACTCACAACTTCTCAAATAAAAAAAGAAAAAAGAAAAAAATTCCATTTACAATAGCAACTAAAAGAATCAAATACCTAGGAATAAATTTAACCAAGGATGTGGAGGACTTATACATGGAAAGCTACAAAACATTGCTAAAAGAAATCAAAGGCAATGTAAATAAATGAAAGGATAGTGCATGTTCATGGATTGGAAGACCAAATATTGTTACGACGTCAATTCTACCCAAAGCAATCTATATATTCAATACAATTCCCACTAAAATTCCAACAACCTTCTTTGCAGGAATGGAAAAACCAATCATCAAATTTATATGGAAGGACGAGGGAACCCAAAGAGCCAAAACAATCTTTAAAAATAAGAATGAAGTCGGAGGATTTACACACAATGTAGTACTGGCATGATGACAGACTTATAGACCAATGAGATAGAATTGAGAGTTCAGAAATAAACCATCACGCTAATGGCCTTTTTTTTTTTTGTGGTACCAGGACTGGGGATTGAACCTGGGACCCTGAATGTGGGAGGCTAGCGCTCAACCACTGAGCCACATCAGCTCCCTTGAGTTGTTTTTTTTTTTCTCGTTTGTTTTCTTGTTGTTGTTTTTTTTCCCCCCTAGGAGGCACCGGGAACCTGGAACCTACCATGTGGGAGGTGGCGCTCAACTGCTTGAGCCACATCCACTCCCTGGCCACTTGATTTTTGACGAGGGTGCCACATCTATTCAATGGGCAAAGAATGGTCTCTGCAACAAATGGTGCTAGGAAAACTGGTATCTGAATGCAAAAGAATGGAAGACCCCTACCTCACATCAGATACAAGAATTAACTTAAAATAGAGCAAAGACCTAAAAATAAGAATCAAAATTCCTAGAAGAGGGAAATGGATGTGGCTCAAGAGGTTCGGCGTCCGTCTACCATATGGAGAGACTGGGGTTCGATCCCCGGTACCTCCCAGTAAAAAAAAAAAAAAATTCCTAGAAGAAAACATAGGGAAGCATCTTCTGGACCTTGTGTTAGGCAATGGTTTCTTAGACTTTACACCAAAAGCACGAGTAACAAGAACAACAAAAACTAGATAAATGAGACATCCTCAAAATTAAAAACTTTTGTGCAAAGGATTTCAGGATGAAAGTAAAAAGGCAACCTACAGAATGGGAGAAAATATTTGGAAACCACATGTCCAATAAGAGTTTAACAACCAGAATAAATAAAGACATATACAACTCAGCTACAAAAAGACAAACAACCCAATTTAAAAATGGTTAAAGGACTTGAATAAAGATTTCTCCAAAGAAAGTATTCAAATAGCCAAAAAGAAAGTATTCAAATAGCCATTAGCTATTAGGGAAATGCTAATCAAAACCACAATGAGATACCCACTACAATGGCTATTATTTAAAAAAAAAAAAAAAAAAAAGGAAAAAAAAGGGAAAAGAAAGGAAAGGAAAGAGAAGAAGTGTTGGAAAGGACACAGGAAAATAGGAACACTCATTCATTGCTGGTGTGAATGTAAAATGGTGAAGCCACTGTGGAAGACAGTTTGGCAGTTCCTCAGAATACAGAATTACCATATGGTCCGGCATTTCTAGTTATATATCCTAAAGAATCGAAAGCAGATTCAAACAGATATTTGCTCGTTGATGTTCATAGCAGCATTGTTCACAATTGTCAAAAGATGGAAGCAGCCCAAGTGTCCATCAAATGATGAATGGATAAACAAAATGTGGTATATACATACACTGGAAGATTATTCAACTGTAAAAAGAAATGAAGTTCTGATACTTGTGACAACATGGATGAAACTTGAAGACATCCTGGTTGAGTGAAATAAACAGACATAAAAGGACAAATACTGTTATGACCTCACTGATATGAAATAATTAGAATTAGCAAATTCATAGAGTCAGAAACTAAAATCCAGTTTACCAGGGGCCAACGTGGGGGTAAGGAATGCGGAGTTAATGCTTAATTGGTACAGAATTTATACTTGAGTGATGGAAAAGTTTTGATAATGGATGGTGGTGACAGCACTACAACACTGTGAATGTAAATACCATGACTAAATTATATATTTGAATGTGGTTACCAGGGGAAATTTTAGGTTGTATATTTAGCAGCATTGCTAGCATTAAAAAAAAAAAAAAAATGGGCCGTATAGTATAGTGAACCCTAACGTAAACAATGGACTACAGTTAAAAGAACTACTATAATATTTGTTCATCAATTGTAACAAAGATACACACTAATGCAAAGTGTGTATCTTTGTTACATAAAACATGCAGGGAAAACTGCATGTGTGAGGGGAATATATGGGAACTCTTCATTTCCTTCATAATTTTTCTGTAAACCTACAACTTCTTTAACATAAAAAAAAAAAATTACAAAAATTTTACTCTTTAACTCAGCAATCCGGGAGCGGATGTGGCTCAATCGATAGGGCTCCCGTTTACCATACGGGAGGCCCTGGGTTCGATTTCCAGGGCCTCCTGGTGAAGGCAAGCCAGCCTGCGCGGCACGGTGAGGTGATGCAGCAGGACGACCCAACAAAGGGAGACAAGCAGACACAGAAAAACGCACAGCAAATGGACACAGTGAGCACAAGCAGCAAGGGGGGATAAATAAATTAATAAAATCTTAAAAAAACAGACAAACAAACAAAAACTCAGCAATCCCATTTGTGGGACTATATCCTACCAGATACCAGCATACCTACAAAATAGCATATATAGCATATAGTATATAGGCAGCATGGTTACTATTAAGTGAAGAGTCAAAACAATTCAAATATTCAGGAATAACCACCTGGTTAACTATTTTAAGGTATGTCTATACTATGGAATAAAATGTATCAGTGAAAAAGAATAAGAACACTCTATTAGTCAGCCAAAGGGGTGCTGATGCAAAGTACCAGAAATCTGTTTGCTTTTATAAAGGATATTTTTTGGGGGTAAAAGCTTACAGTTACAAGGCCCTAAAGAGTCCAACTCAAGGTTGCTTTCTCACCCAAGTCAGTTGCTTTGTCTTGAACTGTCTTGGCAGGTGATCTCTGCCTGGTCTCTCCTTTTTTTTCCTCTTAAGGCTCCGTGGGCCCAGCTTCTTCCAATCTCAGCTGTAGGCTGGCACAGGTCTTATCTCTCTTCCCAAGGCTTTAGCTGTTTGAGCCTTCTTCCTTCTGTCACATGGCAGGACTGAAGTGACCAAGTTCTCTCCTCTTCTGTATCTATGGAGTACTCTCTCTTCCTGTGTATCTTCTTCTGTGTGAGTGTCCATTTATATCAGCCCACCAAGAGGGCGAGGACTCAACCCTGAGTCATGTCCTACTGACGTGGTCGAAGCAAAGCCCTATTCTTTTATCAAGTAAATGTAAAACCTTTGAATTTAGAACAACCAAAGGGTATTACATCCAGAGGAACAGATAAGTTTACAAACATCAATTTTTCTCTTTTTTGGGGGATTCATAAATAATATCAAACTGCCACACCCCACCCTCTGAATCCCAAAAAAGACATTACAATATTAAAAAAATCTTAAATCCTTTTGAGAAGCAATTTTAAGTCCAAAGTCACATCACAACTGTAGAAATATAGTTTGTCTTAGGGCAAAGTCCTCTTTGGCTGTAGACCTGTGAAACTTACAAAACAAGTTATCTGCTTCCAATATACAAAGCGAAAGACATAGGATAAACACTTGCATTACTATAAGGAGAATTTGGAGGGAAACATGAGTCACTGGTCCCCAACAGTTCTAAAAACCCCCGCAGGGCATACTCCATTAGATTTCAACGTCTGAGAGTCAAGATTCTTAAGATGATGGTTTCTCCTCCTCCTTGGGCCCTCATGGGGGCCCACCCTTTCCACAGGCTTGCCAATGGCCATTTTCTCGGCTGCACCCTCATCAAGCATCTGGGTGCTGAACAAGCTCCAGACTTCATCCTCCAAGAACACTAGGGTGATTACCACATTTTACCCAGTCTCTATAGTAGAGTCTCAACCCCCTTAGTACAGTGAGGTGGTAGCATTGTACTGTCTCTGGCATACAGGGCCAATCTTCTCAGAACAGTGAGGTAGTGACCTGGCCTTTCATAATCTATGGGGAACAGGCCCACTCCTCTCAGAAAAATGGGGTGTTGACCTCACTCTCACTCTCCCCAACCTATGGGAAAAAGGCTCACCCCTCTCAGAGCACTGAGGTGTCGACCTCACTCTCTCCAACCCTTGGGGACTGTGCTCCATCCTCTCTGTAGCCTGGGGAGCAAAACTCTCCCTGAACAGCGGGCTGGAACATCCACCCTCATCAACTGCCACGGCAAACTTACCCTCTCCATACACATGGGTGGGGTTCCTCTCTCGGCTGAAGGAGATGTCTTAATTCCAGACCTCAGCTTCCATGGTTTTCCTCTTAAAGCTGTTTTCCCTTCCATCTCTTCCCTCTCTGTCTCTTTTAGTACAGGCTATACAGATCTCACAAAAAGCTTGTTGGTTTAGCATGCAGGAGGCAGAGGTCCAAGCCATCAGACAGCAAGACTTTCTACAAATCTTTCCTGGATAACTGTATTTTTAATCCTGATTCACAAGTTCCAAGTTTAATTAATTCCTTGAATGGGGCACTATCGTCTGGGGGCTTGATTTCCAGAGGCTTGGAATTTACAGAATCAGTTTCTGGTTTCTTTGTGCCCAACAATTCAGTTCTCAGATTATCTCTTTCATCTAGCATTTTGTTATAAGCTGCAAGGAGAAGCCAAGACGCATTCTCTGGGTTTACTTCGGAAATCTCCTTGGCTAAATGTCCAAGCTCATAATTTTTAAGTTCTGCTTTCCATACAACATCAGAAGTCAGTCTTACTAAGTTCTCTTCAACTTGAAAACACGGATCACCTTTCCTCCAGTTTCCAATAAAAGTTCCAGCATTTCCTTCTAAAGTCTGATCAGAAATAACTTTAGGCTCCATATTCCTACCCAACAGTCTCTTTAGAGCAATCTAGGCCTTTTCTATCAAGCTTCTCACAATTCCTCAAAAAAATACTCCTAACCCATTTATAAAATCACTCCTGCATTTCTGGCAATTGCATCAGACTGAACCCCACTCTCCTGGTACTAAATTCTGTATTAGCCAGCCAAAGGGGTGCTGATGCAATGTACTCGAAATCCATTGGCTTTTATAAAAGGTATTTATTTTGGGTAAAAGCTTACAGTTACAAGGTCCTAAAGAGTCCAGCTCATGGTTGCTTTCTCACCCAAGTCAGTTGCTATGTCTTGAAGCAAGATGGCGGGCAATCTCTGCCTGATCTCTCCTTCCTTCTTCCTCTTAAGGCTCCATGGACCCAGCTTCTTCCAATCTCAGCTGTAGGCTGGCATAGGGCTTGTCTCTTTTCCCAAGACTTCAGCTGTTTGAGCGTTCTCCTTTCTGTCACATGGCAGGACTGAAATGACCAAGTTCTCTCCTCTTCCATGTCTGTGGAGCGCTCTCTCTTCCTGTGTATCTTCTTCCGTGTGAGTGTCCATTTATATCAGCCCACCAAGGGGCCGGGGACTCAACCCTGAGTCACACCCTACTGATGTGCTTGCATCAGAGCCCTAATCTTCTATCAAGTAAATGTAAAACCTTTGAATTTAATACAACCAAAGGGTGTCAGATCCAGAAGAATAGACAAGTTCACAAACATAATTTTTCTCTGTTTTGGGGATTCATAAATAATATCAAACTGCCACACCCTCTATGTTCTCACATGGAACAATAACCAAGATACACTAAGTGAAAAAAAGAAAGGTACAGAACAGGGTATTTTATATGCTATCTTTTTATGTAAGAAAGGAGGAAAAGTTGAAAAAATATTATATTAATATCTGCTTTTATTTTTATAACAAAACCCTGAAAGAATACATAAAAATGGTTACAGGGGAGCGGATATGGCTTAAGCAATTGAGCGGCTGCTTCCCACTTGGGAGGCCCCAGGTTTGGTTTCCGGTGCCTCCTAAAAGCAAAAAAACAAAATAACAAGCAAACAAATGAAAAAACCAACTCAGGAGAGCTGATGTGGCTTGGTAGTTGAGCACCAGCTTCCCACATACAAGGTCCCGGTTTCAATTTCCAGCCCCAATACCTCAAAAAGAAAAAAGATTACAGGAGAATAGTAAAAACTGAGTAGAGGGGCATGGGCATAAGCAAGATTTCTCAGTGCACACTTAGTATATAATCTTGAGTTTTGAATTGAGAGTAAATATTACTAACCATAAAAAAGACACCACTGGGGAACAGGTGTAGCTTAGTGGTTGAGCACCTGATTCTCATGTACAAGGGCCCAGGTTTGAACCCCAGTACCTCCTGGAAAAAAAAAAAGTTCCACTGTCAGAAATATTTATAAATGAAAATTAATTGTACTGCATCCATCATTACTAATTTAAGATATAACATATTCTTTACTTACTCTTCCTATTTCATTTTAGTGAATGTAGAAGGGAAAGTATATAAACTTAAAAGTGCATTCAGAGGTCCACCTCTTTATCCAATAGCTTTTTTCCAATACAGTCTTAAGTTCCTCAAAAGTAAATTTCCCTACCATGGAAGTTTTGGGTAAGAATTATAGTAGCTGTAGAAAATATCACCTCCTGTAAATCAGAAACTAGAAGGCTATTCTTAAGATCATATTTTTTTCAGTTAAACCAAACCTTGAAGGTTTATCTAACTCTCAGTTTGCAGAAAATGACAAGAGCCCAAAAATATTATTTAAGCTACTCTGAAGTTTTTCTTAGTCTGATCAAAACACTAATTGTTCCAGCCTGGATAGCCAGGTGTCCCTGATGTACACTTTTTTAAAAATAGCTTTTTTTTTTTTTAACATTGTTTCCCCCATCCCTAGATGACTCCCTAGTCTATCTACTCATTTTTTTTTTCTTTTTTTCTTTTTCTTCTTTCTTTAGGAGGCACCAGAAACCAAACCCTGGACCTCCCATGTGGGAGGCGGGCACTCAACTGCTTGAGCCACATCTGTTCCCCCTATACTTTTACACTTAGGCTACTGGCACATATTAATGCTGGGTGTTGCACTTTATTACTGTTTGTTCTCATATGAAACTACACTATTGGAAGTCAAACATTCACACACAAAAAATGTTCAGTTGCTCATCAACAAGGACCACTGCTTCACCTAAACTATAACTAGGAGATTCTGTGAAATGTAGAGGTCAATAAATACAAATCAATCACAAAATATCATGTCATTATCATGGGCACAAAAATCTTTTTAATATATTTTAAAATGTCAAGCCCCCAAATTCCAAAGGCATCTGAAATTCCTATAAAACCCATTTAAAATGCCAAAACCATAAAACTACTAGAAGAAAATGTAGGGATGCATCTTAAATACTTTGTAGTAGGTGGTGGTTTCTTGACCTTACACCCAAAGCACGCACAATAAAAGAAAAAATAGATAAATGAGACCTCCTCAAAATTAAACACTTTTGCACCTCAAAAAACAAACAAGAAAATTATTCACCTATCAATCTCTCTGTTTCCCCTGCCCTATCTCCCCTCTCCCCTTTCCCATGAGGTCTCTGGGAAAGATATGAATAGAAAAAAGGCCAGGCCACCTGCACACTGCTATTATAAGGCTTTTGTTACAAACTCCAGAATAGTGCCCTGTGAATTAGGCTTGTCCACATGACTCACCAAGCTTTAGGCCTAAAATCAATATCACTGGATATACTTTGCTGCTTTTCCTCTTCTAGGCCTATGCTCAAATCTCAGTCAATGGTGAAGAAAGGCCAGTTTAGCAACATATAAAGAAAAACTATGTCAGTGAAAATATTCAGCTCAGAAACATATTTAACTCTCAATAGCACTGAGAAAACAAACAATCAAAAAAAAATCGAGAAGCAAAAGGAAAGATGAACAGGACTATACTAGCTGAAGAGAGGAGGACAAGGCATTCTAGGACAGGGAACTGAAAGAGTAATTATGTTACTTTTATGGTAAATTATGGGTAGAGTAACCAGAATTCTTTGATGTAAGATAAAGCAGGTAAACTCAATTTGAAGCAATAAGTAGTTGGAAAAGGAGGGGCCAACTTGATGGAACTAATTAGGAAAGCCTAAAAGAAGGGTATATGAATTCTTAAGATTTAAGAGCACAGACTTCTGGATTCCAATCCCAGGTCTACCACTCCTTAGCTGAGTGATCATGAATGAAATCCTTAATCTCCCTAAATCTGTTTCCTACCTATTAAACAGGATAGCAACAACATCAAAGAACTCAACCATTGCACAATGTAACTGCTCAATATATGGTAGGTTTTAGGTACCATCTATAAAAGACATTAGTAAAAATCTTGTCCTCCCCATATTCTTTACATTTATGGATCATCAAATGGGGAAAGGGGTGGAAAGGGGAAGAGGATGCTACATAAGTGCAAAAAAGATTCAATACTGAATATGATGTCTGGGATTTGCTTCAAAATGAAAAAAGAATGGCCATTAGTTGATGTACCTGGTGTTCACTCAACTATTCTTTCTACTTTTACGTATGTTTGAAGTTTTCCATAATGAAAGTTTTTTTAAAAATTCCTTTCCATTTACTTGATATGGTTAGACAAAAAAACAAATTCTAGGGTCTATTCTAGCTTTGATAAAACATGAATCTAAAAGATGCAAAGAGGGGAGGGGGTGTAGGTCAGTGGTTGAGTGCCTGCTTCCCATGTACAAGGTCCCGGGTTCAGCCCCCGGTACCTCCTTTAAAAAAAAAAAAAAAAAAGGCAGGAAGCAGATGTGGCTCAAGCAGTGAGCACCCACTTGCCACATGGGAGGTCCCAGGTTCGGTTCCCAGTGCCTCATGAAAAAAACAAAAACAAGCAAAACAAACGAAAAAATCAACTCAGGGGAGCCACAAACTGTGGCTCAGTGGTTGAGTGCCAGCTTCCCACATATGAGGTCCTGGATACAATTAAAAAAAAAAAAAAAAGGTTTATCATAAAAAAAGATGATGAAAGAAAGGTCAAAGAGAACAGGAGACTAGTAGGCGGGTAGGTACATAGGTAAATACCTACAAATGACCTGGAAGATATGCCTGCATTGGTAGGAAAGAGAGTATTCAAGTAAAAATCCCATGAGTACCCCTGCATTGGGGACAATAAAAAACACATGAAACATGAG
Organism: Tolypeutes matacus; assembly: GCA_026826555.1. Classification (NCBI taxonomy): domain Eukaryota; kingdom Metazoa; phylum Chordata; class Mammalia; order Cingulata; family Chlamyphoridae; genus Tolypeutes; species Tolypeutes matacus. The sequence continues at coordinate 2,030,631 of JAKSZT010000380.1, read as the reverse complement.
TACATCAAACTGAACATACGCATGGCTTAATTTGGATGAACAAATTTAAACATTCGTTCCTCTATAAGAGAGTTTAAAACACTCTTTTAAACCCATAATTTTGGTGATAAATTAACATTTTCACCTGGGGGATTTTCTTTACCAAACCAAAATACATTCTGTAGATTCTTTTAGTGTTAGTTTTCCTCCCCCTTTACATTGTGAGTTTAAGAGAGGGAGAGCATGCCTTTACCTTCTGCAAACCCCTAAAAAGTCAACTAATAAGCGAAGCTTACACAATAATTATGTACTCACAAAAATTATAAAATGATTCAGATTTAATGAAAAGATAAGCTAGTCATGAAATCAAATAACAGTAACAGACTATACAGTATTACCAATGAAAATGAAAATGCTTATCATATATCAGTTTTCCCAATAATAGCAATTCTCATGGGAAATAATACCAGTGTTCACATCTCCAACCACAAAAAGTAAGTCTTAATGTGTAACATCTTTAGTAGAAGTCACACATTACTACCCAATTTCAAATAGCAACTGAAACACGATGAATAAAAGTTTGTTTCTGGAGGAGTCCAAATCTGTGTTTTACTCTTTACCTGGGAAGTTAAGTAAATATTTCATTTATTTTTATTTTAACATTAAAATATCATACAACTAATTCTGTGGATAAGAAGAAAGCATTTATGCTAAGGGAAACCCCGTGAATGCCTTAATAAAAGTTATTAAACTGACCACTTTTTAAAAATACCCATCCCCATCTTTTTACATTTCTAAATAAAGACAATGTGAAAGTCTTTTTTCTAAAAAAGTATAAAATATGTTGCAGCTGTAAGATGGCAGTGATACCATTAATGAATTTTCTGATAATTCCTACCTTCTATATATCAAGTTTTAGAGAAAGAGTTTATTATTCCCCTAGATTATTACACCTATAAAAAATCTGGTGACACAATTTTATGTGTTTCGGAATAATCCCCTTCAAACTTCAGAAAACAACTGTGACAAATTGATTTTTAATGATTCAGAAGTTAAAAGAAATGTTGCTTTACTTGGGATGGTAAAGTATAGTTATAATAGTTTTTAATACAATTCTAAGGCACAGCTCAGTAGAATCTTTTTTCTCTTTAGTCCCAACAATTTGTCTCAAACAAATTATTATTTCTAGTTTCCCAATACCAAAATTTGAAATGTTAAGTCTAAACCACTGGTTACATTCATTATTTTTTCTTTTAGCAATCCTTTGACTCAATATATTAATTATATTTAGGACACTATAACACACAATGGTTTTATACATGTAACTTCTTTCACTTGAATAATGTATTCTACAACATGTTTAAGGGTATTATAAAAATCCACAATTCTCTTTAACAAACATAGATAAAATTGTGGAACAAAAGGAAAAAAAAACAAGATAAAAATCATTATAAGGTGTCAATTATTACTACGTAGATTTCCTAAAAGCAGGCCAAATATCTTACTTGCCCCTCACAAGCCACTAAGCAAAGCATTTTCATACTAATTCCTTCACCCAATCTCATAAAATGCTCAACTTCATCCTTGAGATATCAATATACTTCATGACCTAACCAACTCAAAACTCAAAAAAACTTACAAGATTCAAAATAACCTTTTGAAAACAGTATACTTAGTGTAGAACAAGAAAATCAAATCACATAATAATTTGCCATAAATTGTACAACTTGTCAGATTTCTGGGCTTCATAAAATACAAACATTTTAAATATCAAAAATACTGCTGTTATGAAAAGTGGAATCTATACCTTCCCTACCAGCAGTAGCAACTGCAGAACTGCAAGAGACAATCTTTCTAGCCAAGGCAGTTGAGAGGGAGACTGGAGGGAGGTTGGCCTGGCATGCACTCCACCACCTTGGGAACATTATCATACATGGAAGAGCTGCTTCTGGAAGACTACTGCTCAGAAGATGGTTGGTTTTCACAAGTCAAAGATGTACTGAAGTATACAGGGCCGTTACATTTGCAGGGCTAAGTCCTCCAGTTCTCAAGTCACTAACAGTAAACACTATGAAAGACTTCCAGAGTTATTTTGGGCTGCATGAGACTCATTCAAGCGATATCTTGCAATGTCTGTGTCCTGCTTGTGAAAAGATGGAAGAAGCTGTCAGCAGGATAAAAAAAAAACCCACTGGAATCATGTGGTAGATGCAAGGACAGGATCTAGTCTAAAGACTACACTGAAACCAAAGAAAGTGAAAACTTTATCTGGAAACGGGATAAAAAGCAACCAGAAAAGGATTAAAAGAAACTGCAGAAAGAATTTAAACATAATTCTGATGCTCACAGTACCACCCACCTCAAGTGCCTCCCCAGTCCAATCTCATTGTTACAGTAACAAGTCAGGTAATGGCTCAGATACAGAGATGGCTTCTGGCTCTAAGAGAACACCAGTCTCTTCCTTTTTATTGTTGAGAGTTTTTTTTTTTTTTTTTTCTTTCCATTTTTTCTTTTATTAATTAAAAAAACCTTTTTTTTAAAGATACTTATATTACATAAATGTTACACAAAAAAATATAGGGAATCTCTTCCTTTTTAGGTCTCACATACCAGAAAATATGTTGTGGGATTACCTATAAAGGCCGTTTGGGGGAAGTCCTCACTGACACATTTATTCAAGCCTTACACTGCAGCAATAATAAAGCAGCTGCCAAAAAATAAGAAAAACAAAATAAAAAAACAAAACAAACAAACAAACAAAGAAAAGAAAGCAGCTGCTGAAAAGCCCACGGAGCTGGGGCTAGAGTCTCTAACCCATCTCCATTCAAGAGTGGTAACTGGGGTTTATGTAGAAGGGGAACAAAAAATTTTTTTTTTTAAATTTTGGTAAGACAACAAAGCAACAAAGTGACCCTCCTATTTTTAACTTGGATACGTGCTATTCTGCCAAAAGACAATTTCTAGAACGGTTCTGAAAGAGTTATTCCCTCCCTGTGGTAGTCTGATATTGTTTATGAATTCCAAAAATAGACATTGGATTATGTTTGTAAACTGGTCTGACCCTCTGGGCATATTAGATTATATTGGATTCAGAGGTTTCACTTTTTAAATAATGATTAGGGCTTTGATTGGGCCATGTCAGTAGGACATTGCAGAGAAAAGACAGGCAAAAAGTACAAGAGTTGAGAGTTTTGAGCTGGAGCATGGGAAGTAAGCACACAGAGGAGCAGAGCATCTGAGCCTGGAGAGAATCGAACCCCGGGAAGAGAGGAGCCCAGGAAGCCTGAACTCTTGGCAGATGTCGGCAGCCATCTTGCTCCAACATGTGGCAACAGACTTTGGTGAGGGAAATAATTTATGCTTTATGGCCTGATAACTGTAAGCTTCTACACCCAAAAAAATACCCTTTATAAAAGTCAACAGATTTCTGGTATTTTGCATCAGCACCCTTTTGGCTAACTAATACACCATCCCACCCCACCCCAGTTCCACAAACTCTGAAGCCAGTGTCAAGTTTACTAAAAGAAAAGGAGAAGTATACATAATATTTAAGATGCTGAGGATTTCATAGAAAAGCTGAATGCTGCTGAAAAGTACTCTTTTTTTTTTTTTTAATCCTTCTCATGAATGAAATTAGGGGAATTTTAGGGGACAAAGATGGGATTTGCTGTATGATAAGCCATACGCAGTTTTAGTATTTTCTATATTGAGAAGCAGTGGTTGGATCATTTTTTAAGATGGCTGGTTACATTTGTTTCCCCTCATAACAGTAAACTTGTCATAACTCAATAACATGGACTTGCTACTCAAGGTATTTGTTAATAATTTTGAAATATTAAGATCTTGCCAAGATTCTGATGAATTTAAACCTGTACTGCTAATATTAAGCAGGACAGACTAAGCTTTCTGGTGCAAAAACTTTGAAAGAGAAAGTAATTACTAAATATACAGAATATATATACTTGACTGTATATGTTGCATTCTATATCACCTCCCTCCAAATTAATATTTGATAATGATTTTAATTTATATGAAACTTCTAAAGCAGAATCAAAGCTCCTCTTGGGGAAATGGCAAGGCTTCAGGATAAGGTATCCTATATGAATAGTACCAAAGCATTATATCACATGGTAGATAGAACACTATTAAAAAAGTGTTCAAGTCTTCAAAATGGCACAGAACAAAGGTTAATGCTTCTTGGGGCACATCTCTTAGAGATATTGCCAAGTATATATATAATTGACTTTTGTTTGTGCTATAAGACTGGTAATTTCATTGAAAATCTACACAATTCAGTTTTATCTCTGGATTACTTCAGTTTACCTTTGTGAAGGTTTTATCTGTTTGAATTGTTTTAAACTATTAGGGTTTGTTTGTTTCTTTTTTTTAACTATATTTAAAGTAAAATTCTACTAGAAGAAAAGAGGTGTGTGTTAATGCTGAGTGGGTTGGTTTTTGATTTGCCTTCTTTTAGTCAGACTCTCTGAACGTTGACAGGTTACGTGATAAATAAATCCTAAACATGGAGCTCTTCAATTCTAAAATCTCTATTAAAAGCCTCTCATGTGAATCCAAACCCAAGTATTTTCATTGTCGCATTTCTAAAATTTCAGGAAAAAAGTATCACCAGTTCAGGCTTTTCATGAGTGAGGAACATTTTTAGCAACCTTTTAATAACATGACACAGTGCTCATTTTTAAAACTGGGTTTTAAAAATTGGATAGCATAAATAACAATAAGGAGTGAACCACTTTTTATAGGCACTTTATAGCTTTAAGATTCTAAACTTAAGATTCCATATTTCTCCTTTTGGAAAAACCTACATGCTACATGCCCCCAAATGCACAGACTATCCAGTGAGGTGAGTCAGTTCTCCCATAGCCTTTGAGGTGTACTACGAGTCCCAGCCATTATCACCTTCCTCCTAAGTAATATCTGAAATATTGTTGTTGGTTTTTGGGGGTACATTTTGACTGCAGTACTGGTAGTAGAATATATTATAACATAGATCATATCTACTTCTGTATTTATTTAGTGCCATACCTTATCCCTTCCACCTTTCTTTGCCTGTAGGATATATTGCATGTCATCATGCACTTTGTATTAATATATTAGAAATCTACAAACCTGTTTTGTACTATTTATACTTTTGGACATTTGTAATCAAAACGTTTACTAGGATACGAATAAATTTAGTGTTACAAGAAAAAAAAAATACTGCTGTTGTACAGATTTCCCTCACTATCTAAACTCCCACTTTTCAAACTTCAGAAATTGAATATGTTGAAACAAAATGTTTGAGATAGGACTATAGAAAGTAAACATATTCCTCTCTACCCAAATCCTTAGTATTTACTACTCAAAACTCAGGAACAAACCAGATTTGAAAAATGTAGTACGCTGTATTATTTGAACTTGATTATTTGAACCTTCACTATCTAAAATCAGGAACTTAAGAGATTTGATAAGGTATATCTGTGTTGTCACGTAATTCTATCTAATAGCTAACAATAATTTTAATAATTCACAGAAAAGAATATTTAAGGAAGTTTTTCCTGAAGAATTCTATTTCACTCTGATCACTCCATTACTACACCCATTACTCCCTTTGCAAGATATATTGCAGTTTAGCATATGTTACAGTATACTTGCTTATGTGTTGATCTGTAATTGTTCTCAAATTGAGGGTATGAAGAGAAAAGAAATAGCAATTCATATATCTGCTAAGGGTCTATTATCCAGAATATGTAAAGAACACTTACAACTCAACAACAAAAAGACTACTCAATTTTTAAAATAGACAAGGGATTTGAATAGACATTTTTCCAAAGATACATAAATGGCGAACAAGCCACACAAAAAGATACTCAATATATTAAGGAAATGCAAAATCAAAAGCCAAAAATATTTTTAAATTTTTAAAAATCAAAAGCCACTATAATAAAGTTATAATAAAAAAGACAGACAATAACAAATGTTAGCAAGGATATGGAGAAATTAGAATCCTCAAATACTGCTAGTGAGAATAGGAAATGGTACAGCCACTCTGGAACACAGTATGGTGGCTCCTCAAAAAGTTAAACATAAAGTTACCATAAGACCCAGCAATTCCACTCCTAAGTATAGACCAAAGAGAACTGAAAACAAATGTCTACACAAAATCTTGCAAACAAATGTTCATAGGATCATTATTCATAATAGCCAAAAAGTGGACACAACCCAAATGTTCATTAACTGATAAATGGATAAACAATATATGATCTGTCCATATAATGGAAAATTATTCAGCCATAAAAAAGGAATAAAGTATTGATACATGCTACAACATGGATGAACCTCGTAAACTGTGCTAAGTGGAAGAAGCCAGACACAAAAGGCCACATATTGTATTATTTCATTTAAATGAAAAGTCCAAAACCTGTAAATGCATAGAGACAAGTACATTAGTGGTTGCCGGGGGTGGGGGCATGGACGGGGGCTGGGCAGCATGGGGAAGGGGGATTTAGAAGGGTAAGAAATGTCTGCTACTTTTGCGGGTGATGAAAATGTTCTAAAATTAATGGTGGTGATGTCTGCACAACTTTGCAAATATACTAAAAAACCAATTAATTTTATACCATAAAAAAGTGAATTTTATGGTATGTGAATTATATCTTATTAAAAAAAAAGTTCAGGGTATGGCTCATTGTGCTTTGGATACGTCCTGTTCAACAAGAGAAGATCAATAAAATTAGCTAACGGTTTACAGTGGAATTATCCCCAAACCAATGTGCAGGTGTATGGAACAGTAAATCTGGAGGATATTAATGGTAAGTTTTTTTTAAAACTTGAAACTACAAAAAAAAAAAAAAAAAAAAAACAGCTCTATTTATTCACAGTTACCCAGTATCACAGACTGAGATTCCATATAGCAGACTGGTAGATATAAAAGAAATTAGAATGAAGAGACAGGTTCAAAGGCATATCAAAATAAATCAAGCCCCTTTGCTGAGCCTTTAGAACCAATTTACAAGCCAGGGATTAAAATAAATCTCATTATTTTATATATAACTTTATTTGCCATACTTGAATACAAATACTTTTTGACTATTTCCAAATACTAAATCTAACCTCTAAGGAGGAAAATTTTGCCAATACTAGGGATATTCAAAACAATGGCCCATGCCATTGATTATAGGCAATTCCAAAAACTAGGTTTTGTGTAAGGGAATGGTCTCCAAATGAGCTTACTTTGAAGAGAACGCTGTTGTGGACAACAGTTTTGTCTCCACCAAGGTGGTTTAAAAAAGTCTGTGCCACTACTGCTGAGTTCCACAACGAAAACCTTAAATAAAGGCAACGTTCCTCCCCTGAGTGTTGCAAACCCCAAGGTGCCTAAAAGAAAGGCTCTACTTTTTAACCTGCATTTGAAACCTTTCTTTGCAAACCTATCACCCAACACTAATCATGGATTGCATTTTAAATGGTGACTCGTCTTTTTCATGTATCCACTTCCACTTTTGTTCATGCTATTTCCCATGACTAGAAAGCCTTTTTCCACATTCATCAAAATGAAGCAATAAACTGCTACTATCTTCATGAAGCCTTCCTTCATCACCTAAAAATAAATCTCTTTTACTTCGAAGCACCTTTAGTACTTGTTTGCACCAACATATGGCACCTTTTACCTTGTACTATAACTGAATACATTATAATTTCTCTAAGGTCTAAAAGTTCCTAAAGGTAGGGCAGTTTCCCCAACATCATTTCCCCGCAGATTCAGGGACAAGGCAGATGCTTAAATATTTAAATGAAGTAAATACCTAACTGCCTTTCCTCCTAACAAAAAGCACTAATACAAGTAGTTAAGCAGATACTCAGAAATAGTAAGTTCCCACAGATGCTAAGTAACCAATTCTCACTCTGGAAGAAATCCCAGGCCATCATGTGCAACCTCAAAACGCTAAAAAAAAAAAAAATGGTACTATTCTGAAGCTTCCTAGAATTGCTCCAGCTACAAGCACATTTGAGGGAATCAGGTCAATCTGAAATAACTCTCTGTAAATCAAAAAGAATCATCCCACTGTCTTTTCCAGCAAAGCTAGAGCTAAGTTGCAATCACCACAACTTAACCCACACTGGGAAGAGCTTTTTGAAAATACAGCAAAGGTGAGGGGCAGCAAAGCAATAGATTACACCATACCAGGCAGCAGAGACAGCCTAGATCAGGGGTTTTTAACAAGGGGTCTGTGAGCTTGAGCTGAAATTGAAAAAAACATTATTCCTGTGGGCACCTGTTGGTGCGGGTGTGATACATTTATTAAATAATATACAGTATAGTGTGGACTCAGTAAAGGGTCTGTGGTTTTCACCTGACTGGAAAAGGGGTCCGTGGAACAAAAAAGGTTAAGAACCCCTGGCCTAGATCTTCCTGGAATCTGGACTAATCACCCTAGCCCCAGAGGACCCCTCAATAATCACACACACACACACCGTTACCAAATATCCATCTTGATGATAATCACTGTCTGAGCCTCCTACCAACTAAACTTAATAATAGAATCATCACCACCACTAACAACAACCACCCCCCACTGTACACCCCCCTCAAAAAGGGGGAGATTTAGGTTTTGGAAATGAGTGAGACTGCTATAAATTAAATATCACTTAGAAACCAAATGACCTAAAGTATTAAGATAATCAGTCAACAGAATCAAATAGGTGGTTAACTGTACAGAACCAATCCCATTAAAATAAAAGAGGAATGCTCACATCTGCTAGTAACAAACAACACAGTTGCCTTTTGGATTATATAGGATCACTGCCATCCCTTCTAAATATGTCAAGTTCTTAACACTACAACAGACTTATTTACAACTCTCCTCTTAAAGAATAAAATCACATATAATGAAAGAGAAAATATGAGACACAATTGTTTTTTAGTTGGGAGACTATCAACTATATATTACTGCTTAGATTAAAATAACACATCTGCACTGCACTCTGAATATCTCCTGAACTTTACCACCTGGAAAGTGGAAATTTGGAATTAAAGTATACATTAAGAAAAGCAATCATCAGATTAAAATACTCCTTCAAAAAAAAAAAAAGGAATCAATTTTGATATTCAGTTCAGGTAGTTACAAAAGGATTTTATTAGTTATAATTAAAAAAAAAAAAAACTTATCATGAATGCAGCAGTCACTAACCATTAAAGGCAGCAATAACTGATAAAAAGAGGGCCTGAGGGGAGAGGCTGGAATGCAAACCAAACAGAATTACAATAAGATAAACAACTCATTAAAAACATCTAAAATAAAGCAACATTAATTTAAATAATCGACCGGCTTAGTCATCAATTCCAAAATCTTTTACAAGTTATAAAGCCCAAATGAACAAAACTAATAACTATGAAAAGTGCACTAGAAAGTCTTCAAAACAATTTCAGGATTTTGCATCTTAAACACACAATTCTGAAAACCCATTAATTTTGTGCTTCCCAAAACCTCTTGATTCTTACAAGCTCTCTTACATGATGGTTACAAATAATATATAAGTCAAAAAGTGCTTAAGTCTATGTAACATTTTAGCAAATGTATTATAAAACCAGCGTGGGAGACAGACTAGAGTAAGTGATAACTGATAACCAAAAACAAGGCCGTTTCCTGGAGGGCAGAGCTGGACTAGGATTGGCAGGAGGGGAATTTTTTAATATATTCGCTAGACAAATTTCCAAAAAAAAAAAAAAAAAAAAAAACTGATTCATGACTTTATTATTTACATAAGCATATGTTTTAAAATGTACTTTTAACCTTTGGCCAACCAAAGTGATACGAGATACCTTAAAGCATTGTTGCCTATAATAATTTTGAGTTTAAATTCGTAATAAAATTCACATTATTTATTTTTATAATGAACCATTGCAGAAAGGGAAAGGCTTATATTCTCTAGTAAAGGTTACCTTATTTTTCACTTGCTTAAAGTTTCAGTTTTGCTTTTATCTATTATAGAAAACGTCCCTTGCGGGACATTGTAAAGGGCAGACCCTCCTGTCAAGCCAGAAGGCTCAAGCACAAAGACACGGAGCTAACCAAGTGCTGTAATTCTTCCAAACTGAGCCTCTCCACACCCCCTCCACCCTTCCCCCAACAGATATGTCTATTAAATCAGTGTCTGTTCTCCCCCTCGCACAACAAAGAGAACTTCTCACCGCATGAAATTGCCGCTGAATGGACACCAGAAAGCAGGATTTGCATAATTCCTTCCAACGAAACCCAGCCGGGAAGGAGGGGACAAGGGGCCCAAGCGAACGGCTAGAATCTCCTAGATCTGCTGGGGAAGACCTGGTTCCCAAGCATATTCCCCACGGGGGCGGGAGGGCGGGGGCTGGAATTGAGGGCCTCCCGGAGGACTGGGTGTGAGGGACGGAGAACGACTAGAGAGCATTTGCCCACAAATCAGTAGCACCGAAGCAAAGATGGGGAAATAACAATGCTGGAAAACAGGAGAGTCAGACACAAGGATGGACTGGGGCTACGGGGCGGCGGGCGGAGCGGAGACACCACACGGGCCACTTACTTTTCGGAGGGGGGTTAAATATATGAGTTAAGCCCTTATGGTCCCGCCGGCCGCCGCAGAGAGGGAAACGGGACCTTGGGAGAGAAAAACACAAAACACACAGAGTGAGAGGCGCAGCTCGGCCGCCTGGCCCCTCCCGGGGCGCCCCGTCCACACTCCCTCCTGCCTGGGGCGAAAAAGGCCACCGGAGAGCGGCCCAAGATCCGGGAGGCGAGGGGGAGGACGAGGCGCTCGGTGAGGCGGCGGCTCCGGCAAATCCCCCGCGAGGACACAAGAGCGAACCCCGCTACGGCTTCCCAGGCGGACCCGGTCCCACACCCCAACCCCCCTTCCTCAAAGCGCACACACCGAACACAAATACACACACACCGACCCGTGCGTCGAGGATTAACTCCCCGGCCGCCGCCGCCGCCCGCAGAGGAAGTGCAGCCGCTGCCCCCCGCGGCCATGACACCCCACTTGGCTCGGTCAGGCGGACCCGGGGCCTGTGACAGCTCCGGCTTCCTCCGCCCCCATCTCCACCTCACGCCTTGCACACGCCCGAGCGCCGGGCGCCCGCCCGCCGCCCGCAGCGCGTGCACGGAGAAGGGCACGCGCCCCGGCGCCCCAGCGCGTGGGGGAGGGGCTGCGCGGGAGGAGGAAGGCGGTCGCGAGAGTGGAGGTGGAGGCGGACCCGCGGGCCAACACGCCCCCGCTGCCGGGCAGAGCTCTGTGGAATCCGCGGAGGCGCCCTCGTACAGTGGCCGAGCTGCGGGGCGAGTCTCCACAATAAGCCCGCGGCGGCGCCGGGACGCCTGGCATGGAGGGGGAGGGGCATGCGAACCCGCCCCGCGGAGAGGAGGGACCGGAGCGCGCTCTCGGGCCAGGATGGGGGAGCGCCCGCCCGGAGGTCGCGCGCCGCTCGCGCTCCGGGGGGTGGGGGAGGGAGATGCCCGAGCCAAAGAGGGCAGGCGGGCCAGAGGAGCAATTGCATCTGCCCCGGCTCCCTCCCTCGTCCCAGGCAGCCGGCGGCGGGGCGGCCCGAAGGCAGAAGGCGGCCGGGGGAGGCTCTCACCTACACAGTGAATGAGCTTGTGGCGCCACGAATCCAGTTCTTGCCGAAAGCCGCGTCTCTCAACGGAGCATTGCTGCCGCCTACACACCCTCGCCATCTTCTGCCGCCCGCCCGGCCCTGCCTCCGCCGCGGCCCCGCGCACGCCCAGCCGCGTCGCCCGGGGCCGCGCACGCACCCGCGGCCTGGTCGTCGCGCCTCCCGCCAGGGGCGGTACGGGGGCAGGGCTTGCCTCACCTCGCGGTGGCCCCGCTGTGTCCCCTGGGGCGGCATGGGCCCAGGCGCCGGCTCCCTATATAGCGCCGCGCGGTCCGCCAGGCCCCGTCCCTGCCGCTTCAGCCCGCCCAGGAAGGCGCCCTTTCGCCCCCGGAGCTCAGCCCCGTCAGCCCTGCGCTGTAGTCGCACTGTCCCCCAAGGGCCGCGGAGGGCCCTTCTCTTCCCCGAGCTTTTTGTTTTTTAAACCAGTCCCATTTATCACTTCCAAACTGCCTTTCGCCCTGCACCAACTGTTGCAAGTTACATGGTAACTACTTTTGTGAACTTCTCGATCGAAGCTGCTACTCCAAGGAGACACCAAGCCCTAAGGTTTTCAAAGATGAAACAGATGCATTTTATTAAGTTTTTTAAAAATGCAGTCAAGATTCGTAAACCTAGTGAAAATTAAAATCAAGCGTCTTAAATTTAGAAAATGAAAATCAATCTAGGTTACTACTAGAAAGGCTGATCATAGGCGAAATTCTCAAGGTAGCGTATTCAAAACCCCTCCTATTTTGAGTTTCAGAAAATTGTGCTCAAGTGAGAGTTGTAGTTCAAAAGACGGCTTAATTTAAATTACTTAAAGCAGAGTCTTAAAAAATGGCTTAATTTCAGGAAAGGACTCAAATATTTTCCATGAGGAGGAAAATATGAAGTGCCTCCTGGAATCATTAAATCACCTAGTTCCGTTTAAACATAATGCTGGTCTTAATGCTTGGCTTATTAGGGAGAGTAAAGAAAAGAGGGAAGAAAGATGGGACGAGAAGAAAGGGGAAAGGAGAGGAAAGGGAAAAGAGATTCTCCTTTATCAATAGGCCGGGTACTCTAGAATTCTGGCCTATTCCCTAGCTTTGCGGTTTAAGATTAGGGACATCACATTCCTGCCTTTAGATATTTAAATTTAAACCTGAAGACTTAATTACTGTAGTAGACAATGCAAAGTCGTTAAATACTTGACATCAGGGAACCCATTTGGTGTATTGGTTTGTTTTTCCAAAGGTAGTGGTCCATGGTTCTCTGAACCAGGCAGGATCTATCTGGTCAGGTGTGGAATGGTCTGTCTATTCTTAAAGAGATGGACCGAACGGATATCTTGCATAGGAATGGTTTGAGATGTGTGGGGAGAAAGGCACCTTCTGTCTCCCAAATCGTAAAACCAATGATCTTTCCACAATTCTCAAAATTCCATCGTAATTCATTGGCTTAAGAATACTGTTAAATAAATAAGATTTATTTATTAAGACAAATTGTGTTTCTGTGTACATAATACTATCCTAAGTGGTGAGGGAAGGGAGGACAAATAGGAGATAAAAGATTGCTACTGACAGCCATCCTTTACATTTTGTGGCAGGAAGTCTTGTATAGCCAATCTGAAATTTCCCGTTTCCATCACTAGATGGCACATTTGAGTCTTCTGTAGCTTTTGACCAAGCTATGGTATTTGGAGGAAGTGTTTCATAAAGTTCCAGATAAATGAACGTGTGATTCTAAAATGAGTTAATAACGAATATATTTTCCATATACTCATCCAACATAAATTATTTTAAAGCCATCAAATCAAGAATACTTCCTCAACATAACTTCTCAAAAAGTCTCAGGCAAATAAATTCAGAGGATAGTAGAGGCTTCAGAGAACAACTCTAATTTGAGGTATGGAATTGGAAGCCCAGACAAATAAGGTGACTTGGCCAAGGTTACATGGCTGCCGGGTAGAGGGAAGGGAACAAACTCCAGGAGACAATTCAATACTATTACCATACTCCACTTTGAATACAAATTACTCATTCACTTATTTTAAATTAGGACCCAACATATAGTTGAACCCTCACAAAGGTCTATTTGGAATAAAAAGATAAGGGGACAATAATAAAACTATCATTTATTGACTTAGTGAATACCTACTATATGTTTAGCATTACAGTAATATTTCGTTCCATCTGAATAATCATGCTATAAAGTGGGTATTATTTTTTCCTAATTTTACAGATTAGGAATTTAAGACTCAGAGGAATTAAGACCTTTGTCCCAATGTCACATAGCTACCAAATGGCAGAATATGAATTCTATATTAGATGTCTCTGTCTACAAAGCCCAGGTTCTTTCCCCTAAATTGTCCTGTGAGTAGACAAATGACCCTGCATGCTCATTTAATTCCATGTAAGAGATGAAGTTTCCATTGTGCAGTTGAGCAATTTGATAAAACATTTTGAGCTCCTATCTTGTTACAAGAAGTGTCCTAGGCACTGAGGACACATAGATGTCTAAGACATAATCTCTGACATATAAGCTTTAGCTACTCTGAAATAGGGCCTTAGCTGGGAGCTCTTTCCCATTCTGGAGAGGATCAAGCAGCATTACACAGAATAGGATCTGAAGACAAAGAGAGTTTGATTGGAATCCTGGCTCTTATCCCTTAGTAGCTGTGTGGCCTTAACAAATTAACTTTTCTGATCATCATTTTCCTCATGTGGAAAAGAGGATAATAATAGTTTACAAGATGGAATTTGCATGAAAATGAAATAGTTCATGGATAGTAACTGGCACATTATTAACCATTTAAGGAATACATGCAGATTTCTGATAGTTGTTCTTTTTTGTCCACATTTCTCTTGAAACATCATGAAAGACAAGGAAAGACTGGGGAGGTGTTCCCGATTGGAAGGAACTGAAAAGATAGGACAATTAAATTCACTGCAAGTTCCTGGATAGGATTCTAGACAAAAGGAAAAAAAGATATTGTTGAGGCAATGGATGAAATTGGAATGGTCTTTGGGTTGGACAGTTTTGCTGAATCAACAATTTCCTGTTTTGAAGGATAATATGGTGGTTATGCAGGAGAGTGTCTTTGTTTGGGGACATACATACTGGGGTAGGCAATCAGGCATCACGCCTGGAGCTTTCTATCAGATTATTCATAAAAAGACTAAAAATAGCAACAAAACTATATGTATACATACATAACACAGAAAGAACAAATGCAGATGTGGTAAAATATTAACAAATGAGTAATCTGAGTGAAGGGGATGTGGAAGGTCTTTCACCTTTTCTGTAATTTGAAATTATTTCACATGAAAACCTATGTCTACACAAAAACTTGTGCACAAATGTTCATAGCAGCATTATTCATAATAGCTCATAACAACTTTGTAAACCAGACTCCAAAAAGCATAAACTTTTTAAAAAAGAATTTTATTATATCAAAGTTAATGGCCTATAAAGGACACCATATACTCAATTTAATAGATGTTTGACAGACTGGGAGAAGATATTTGTAACATCGAAAACCAAGGAATTAGTATCTAAAATATATAGGGAAATATTTCAAATCAAGAAAAATACGGGTAATCCAATAGAAAATTGGGAAAGAACATAGAAAATCTGGGGGAGTGGATGTGGCTCAAGCGGTTGAACGCCTCCTTCCCACATGGGAGGTCCCAGATTCGGTTCCCGGTGCTTCCTAAAAAAAAAAAAAAAACAACAACAAGCAAAAAAAATGAAAAAACCAACTCAGGGGAGCCAACTGGGCTCAGTGGTTGAGTGCCGGCTTCTCAGAAGGTCCCGGGTTGAATCCCTGGCCCCCGGTACCTCGAAAAGAAAATCCGAACATGAGAAAAGCATATGGCTCACAAGTATATGAAGAAATGATCAGCTTCATTGGTAATCAGGGAAACACAAAATAAAGCTATGAGGGATGAATCTGAAAGTTGACAAGGTTGCTGAGAAGCAGGAACTCTTATGTACAACAGTGACAGTGTGAACAGGTGCAGCCACCTTGGGAGCAGTCTGGTGATACAGGTCTGTAGAAATCCTCTGATTCCGGATTTTAGATCCTGAGACGAGAATCTGAGTTATTAGGGAGATGACCCCAGGAAACATCAGTGAGGAATGGGAAAGTGAGACAAGGAAGCAAAGGAAGTCAATTAAAAGTATTATTTTAAAAATCATTCCTATGGGCAACTGTAGTTAATCCCTTTGGGGAACTCTAAAACACAGTGTAGAACACAAGCCTAAGATTGACCTACCTGAGTAATGGGGGAGCCAGGATATTTATACAATAAATCCCATCAGTCATCAGTTGAGGGCTACTCTGAATCAAGGGGAATATAAATTTCCCAACTCTTCTGCCTGCAGAGAGGCACCAGGAGCCAGAAAAGATACAGGTGCTTTCAGGCAATTGTATACTGAAATGGTAAGATTCAGGGCATGGGGGTGAGACATTAAAACAGCATCTACTGTAGACATTTCCATTTATTCCCCAGTGTCTTACTTCTTGTTTTCAAAGAAGTTTCAGGTCACAATAAAGTCACATACAGAATGCAGGGGACTCCCATATACCCAACGTCCTCCCCCTTTTCCCCCTGGAAGAAATTACAGCATTGATGTGGAGGCAGTGGCCACTGGAGGCTCTGGGGGCAGGGGGAGGGAAAGACAGGCGTAATCCAGGGGCTTTTTCGGGATTTGGGAATCATCCTGAATGGCACTGCAATGACAGATATATGCCATTATATATCTTCCCATAGCTTGCAGAATAGTGTGGGAGAGAGTGTAAACTACAATGTGAACTATGCTCCATGCTCAATGGCAATGCCCCAGGATGCGTTTATCAATTGCAATGAATGTGCCACACTAACGAAGAATATTGTTTATGTGGGAGGGTGTGGGAGGTGTGGGGAGTGGTGCATATGGGAAATCCCTATATTTTTTGTGTAACATTTGTGTAATCTAAGTATCTTTTTAAAAAAAAAATTTTTTTTTTAATTTAAAAAATAGCATCTACTACACCTGGGTGTATAATCCCACTCTCACATAAATCCATAAGGACACGTGTATCAGGATTCTAAATGTATGGTGTTTATGCTAGTAGGGGTTGAAAACAACCTAGGTATGACAGATCCTGCTGTATATTCACCAAATCTTGTTTTCTTTTCTTTCTGGTGACATGGCTAGACTACATTTCCCAGCTTTCTCCACAGGTATGTAGGGCTATATGACCAAATTCTGGTCATTGGAATGTGGGCATGCACGATGTATGCCAATTCCAGGTCTGATAAAAATAAACAAACCTTATAAACAATTCACACTGCTGTCTCTTTTTCCTATCCACTAGTAAAGGAGACAAGGCTCTAGAAAATGGTTGAGTCTCACCCTGAAAGAAGCCTAGGCTTCTAAACGATAATGAGAAAAGTCCCTTCTTCAATTCTCCACCATCCCACCTTGAACTGTGACCTGAGCGTGACAAAAATTTCCATTATTTTCAGCCACTGAGAACTGGGGTTGTTTGTTAAACAGATTACCCTGACTAATGCACTAAATCTCTCACTTCGGGGGATGCATAATGTAAAATGTGGTGGAAGTATCCTGTGGAATATATTATTTAACAATTAGAAGCAATGAACTAAATGTACATATATCGATATGGATAAATTTTTTAAGCTTTTGAGTTAGAAAGGTTAAAAAATCCATAACTATCATGTATGTAATTAAAAACCCTGTGTATTTATAAGAATATAAACATATCCAAGATTATGCATTAGACACATTAGCCTGGTATCCTATGGTGGAGGGGGGTGGTCATTGGAGAGGAAGGAGAGTGCAATGGTAAATAAAAAGTAAAAATAAGACAGAAAAATTAAAAAGTCCTTTCAGCAACAGTGATGGTGTACCATGATCTGAGTAATATAATTAACTCATTACCTGAAATATTTTAAAACTATATTTCATTCAAATTAATTAATACCAATCCTTCTGTTTAGATTGTTCTTTCACAATGAACATGAGTGGTAGATTGCTTCTATTTGCTTGAAAACAGAGTTATACCCCTTCCTCTTCCAGCAATAGCTCTGTCTAATCAGGAGGCATTTAAAACAAGAGACAGAATTCTATCTGTAAATTGTGGGGTACTTATTCTCCCCTCACAAAGTTTCATTAATCCCTGTAAGGTTTTCTCCATGGAATCTAGCTTCCACATCTGGTTTTGGAAACTTATAATAGTCCTAAGATTTTTCAGTAGAAACAAAAAATAAAAGGACAGAAACCCTCTCAAGTTAGCTCAAATTGTTGGGAAATTAGATTAAGGTGAAGATATAGAATGAAGCACAGTTGGGCCTCATGGGAAGAGCTGGGAGGTAGGATGTCATATAGGAATATGACACTCTCTCTATTTCACTATCCATTTCCTAGGAGTCAGCAGAAATGGCAGACAGGTAAGGTCAACAACAAAGAAAGATGACAAACAGGCAAAACAAAATAGTCTAAATCTACATCCTCAAATGTGTAGCATGTACAGGGGTATCCTTTTACAAGAATTCTGGTGTCTTTCTTTGGAATGGGAGGCAGCCTTGAAAGGGTCAATTTAATCTGGGTACACACAAAACTAACTTTTACTCTGCTTCTCAGAATATTTATTGTCCACACAATTCATTTGAAAATCAAATCGCCTACTAATGTGATACATTTGAGCTGCTATTAAAATTGTGCACTGCCTATTAAACCCAATACTTTGTATTTGTCATCCCAAAGTAGAATGTAAGCTATTCGAGGATACGTGTGTAGTCTGGTATGGTACCATTTAGCAGTTGAAGCCACTACTTTAAAAGGGCTTCTTGATGGATAACAAATATGGAGGACTAGTTCTGCATTGCCAAATCTATTCCTTATATGTTATGTCTTTTCTCCCTCTTACGTCTTCTCCAGCTACCTACGTTGATGATCATTCTCCCATTATACCCCTACCTTGTCCCATAGATTCACATTAGCTCTTCCTTCACTCCATGGATTTGAATCCCAGATTCGGCATGTATCTACCTTCTCTGAACTTCAGTTTGCTCATAGGTAAAATGGGGCTAATTATAGTTTCTACATCATAGGGTTTTGAAAGGATTAAATGAGATAATCCTTGTAAAACACTTATTTGTAGGGCACATAATGGCAGTAAATGCTGGTTATTGTTATTCTAGTAATTATCCATAAATCATTGTATGAATTATTCATATCAGATAGATACACCTACACAAATATACTAAACCCCCTCCCCCCAAAAAAATAAAACTTTCCCAGAGAGGCTATCCCTGCAGACAGTATCACTGGCTGACATTATTTGATCTCATGCTAAAATCTTGATAACCTATCTAATTATTAAATATTTATACCTCTTTCCTAGCATTTCCCCTAATAAGAATTTAATCTAAAAAATACTTTTAACAAGTACACAAATATATATGCTCAAGGAAATTTTAATTGTGAAAAAATGAAAATAGTTAAACAAGCTGTGATGTGGTCTTTCAACAGAATACTATGACAAAAGAAAGCTGAAAAAATGTATATATAGTATAACAGTTGTGGTTAAAAGATATATGTATATATACATATTATAAATGTATGAATATATGTATGTGTGTATATATGTATATATAAAATATACATGTGTGTATGTATATTGTAATATCTCCCAGAAGGCAAATTGCTCATTCAAAGTGATTGCATATTTCAAAATTTGATAGATTACTCTCCAAAAATATATTGCTCCTGCTAGCAATATATACATTCTTCAACATCTCCTTTTTCTGCACATCCACTTGTTGCTGCCACCTTATTTCTCTGCTCCGCTTTATAGAAAAACTCTGCAAAAATAATTGTTTGTTTTCTCTATTCCTTTATTCTCTCTTCAAACCCATCCAACATAGCCCTTTCCCCACTATTACATTGAAACCTCTTGTCAAAAGTCACCAGTTCACAAGTAGCAAGAGAAAAAAATAGATAAGTTGGGCTTTATCAAAATTAAAAACTTGTCCACCAAGGGAAATTGTCCAGGAAGTAAAAGGACAGCTTATAGAATCAGAGAAAATAGTGGGAAATCATATATCTGAAAAAGCTTTAATATACAGAATATACAAAGAACTCCTATAACTCAACAGCAAAAAAGACAAACAACCCAATTTTTAAATGAGCAAAGAGCTTTGTTTAATTTGCTAAAAACTGCTGGGAGCAATATATCAGAAATGGATTGGCTTTTACAATGGGAATTTATTAGTTAAAAGCATACAGTTCTGAGGCTTTGAAAATGTCCAAATCAAGGCATCATCAGAGATGCTGTGTCACCAAATGTGGGCTGCTAGCAGTCCTGGACTCCTGCCATTTGGAAAAGCTCTACTGGTCTGGGTCTCTGTCTTCTCCTCCAGACCAACTTTCTCCCTGAGCTCAGCTGTGGGTGATCAAGCACATGGCAGGGCACAATGCCTGTCCACTCATCTCTCCTTTCTCCTCCAGGCCTTGTTGCTAGTTCTGCTTTGGCCTTTGTCATCTATGGCTTTTCTCTCTCCTGGGTTCCTCTCTGAGCTCCTGGGTTCATTCTTTCCATTTCTGCAGCTTTTTTCTGTGTCTGCAGCTTTTTAGTCTTCCATTTATAAGGGACTCCAGTAAGAGAATTAAGACCCACCCCAGGTCTTGCAATCTAATCAAAGGGCCTTATCTGAATCTAATCAAAAGTTCCCATCTACAGTGGGTTCACAGGCACAGGAATGGTTTCACTTTAAGAACAGGATTTTCTGGAGTCCACAAAAGACTGAAACCAGCACAGGCTTAAATAGGCACCTGTCCAAAGAAGATATACAAATGGCCAATAAGCATGTGAAAAGATGCTCAACAGCATTAGACATTAGAGAAATGCAAATCAAAACAACAATGAGATGCCACCTCACATTCACTAGGATGGCTATTGTTTTTAAAAATGGGAAATGACAAGTGTTGGCAAGGATGTGGAGAAATTGGACTCCCATGCATTGCTGGTAGGATGTAAAATGGTGCAGCAGCTGTAGAAAACAGCTTGGCAGTTCCTCAAAAAAGTTAAACATAGATTTAACATATGATCCAGCAATTCCACTCTTAGGTATATACGCCAAAGAATTGAAAGCAGGGACTCAAGCAGGTACTTGTACACCAATGTTCATAGCAGCATTATTCACAATAGTCAAAAGGTAGAAACAACCCAAGTGTCCATCAACAGATGAATGGAGAAACAAAATGTGGTATTTCCATACAATGAAATGCTATACGGCCATAAAAAAGAATGAGGCTCTGATGGATTCTAAAACATGGATGAACCTAGAAAACATTATACTAAGTAAAATAAGCCAGGCATAAAAGGACTATTGTATGATTCCACTTACAAGAAATATCTAGAATAAGCAATTTCACAGAGACAGGAGGTTACAGGTTACCAGGGGCTGGAGGAAAGGGTAATGGAGAGTTATCACTTAAAGGGCAAAGAGTTTCTATTTTGAGTGATGAAAAAGTTTAAGTAATGGAAGGTGGTGCTGACAGCATAACATTGTAAAAGTGATTAATGCCACTGACTTGTACACTTAAAAATGGTTAAAATGACAAAAACTCACACACTAAAGTCACCAGTGGTTACCTTGACAAATCTAATGGTCAGCTTTCAATAATTCTCCCTGATATCTCAGCACTGTTTTCGAGACTGTTGCGTATGCCATCCCTCTCAAAACATTTGCTTCACAAAGCTTCCTGTTATGGTTCTACCTCAACAGTTCTTCCATCTACCTCCTCCCATCTTAAAAATGTTGGAATATCCAACACTCTTCTCTACACTATCTGCTTTCACTTCCTAGGTGATCTCATCCAGTTCCACAGCTTTAAATGCCATCCATATGCCAGATGCCCAAATTTACACTTTCATCCCTGTCTCATTCCCTGAGCAACAACAACTTCCTACTCTGCATCTCCCCTTGGATGCTTACCAGGAACCTCAGACTTAATATATCCAAACTCAACTCTCCCCCTTTTCTAGCCTTCCCTATATATCAGTAAATGGTACCCCATTTTCCCAGTTTTATGGCCAAAAACCTGAGTCATCCTTGATTCCTCTCTTCCCCTCATGCCAATGAATGAACAAGTCCTGTCAGCTCTGTCTTCAAAGTATAGCTTGCATCCATCCCTTCTCACCACTTCCACCACTACTAGTCCAAGACACCACAAGCTGTCATCTGAACTGCTAACAGTAGTCTCTTAACTGCCCCATAGCACATAGTAGGCACTCAACAATTGTTTTTTTAAATAAATGAGTATATGTGTATATGTATACTTGGAAAAAAGTATAAAAATATAATCCACAAATGGTTAAGACTGGATATCTTGGTGGGGATTGAATTATGGGGTACTTGTCTTTTTTTTTACTTTATACATTTTGTATCATTTGAATTGTTTACAGTGATGTATTATTTCTCTTATCAGGATAAAGAAGATGATCTCAAGATAAAAATAGAAATAATACAGCAACACACTTAAATTCCCAAATGTAAATATTTTTTAAAGGTTTTTATAAAATAGTTACAATAGTCACAAATGTGTGGCAAATTATAATAAGACACAGGAAAAACAAAAAAAGGTGAACTAGTTTGTGTTAAAAATTGGTACCTTCATTTTAAACTTCAATAAATGTTAATTTGTCTTTAATCTTAGCCACTCAAAAGTTAAATTAAATCAGAATCATAGAGTAATTACCTAGCCAGTTAGAACTTAAGCACATGAGATCTGGTTATTTACATTTAATGTAATAGTAAACGAAAGCAAAAGGTAAAAAAGAGTGCAGCATATTTATATAGATCACAGTGCTGTAAAGATATGTGCATAGACATTTTAAGAGTAAAACTGCATGTAGAATGATATGTGAATAAGTGGAATTTTAAGTCTAAGATATTTTCTCAAATGATGATGGAATTGTCTAATTAAGAAAATAAGCATAGAGGAATTGGGCCTGATGTAGATGGCAGAGTCAGACACTTCAGGACTCTGGCCCCCACAGAGGCTTGAACAAACAGCAAGAACTGGCAGAAACATCTTTCTCAATGCTCCAGAAAACCAATAAAAGATTGCTGTAACAGGGCAAGCACTATCAAGGAAAAAAAGGCTAACTAATAGCGGTAGGATTTTGTGGCACCTTCATTGGCCCCTCCCCCATCCCCTCACCAGCTGGGTGCAGAGCTGGCCTGCACTCCCAGTGTGAGACCCTGGTCATGGTTTCAGAGAGAACAGAGCAACACTCATGCAAATGTGTCTGACCCAACTTGGCGGTGTCCTGAGGGGCTTGCTGACCCAGAACTTGCCCTACATGTAAAAAGCAGCTCACCAAACTCTCTTACAGAACTGTGGGAGAGCAGTCAAGTGGCTGCTTGGGACAAGGACTTGCTGGCGGTAGGATACACAGTGCAGTATTCAGGACCATGATTTAACTGTTTTCTAGGGAAGAGGGGATATTCATATCTGTATAAGTGGGGGATTCACAGGGCCACATAAGCATGCCCAAGACAAGAGGCATGTGCAGAAAGGATCAGGGAGGCCCCTACACTTTGGCTTTGAACTATTCTCTAAACTCACTGTATGGATGAGCTCTGAAGGAGAGCACTTCCATAAGTCAATCTGCAAAGACTGGGAAAGTTATTCCCCACCCCCCCCCTTCATCTCCTCTTTTTGTTACTAGCTGCTAAGTTACTAGCTAGATACAAACTTAAGGAACAAATGCCTCAGAGTTTAAATTCCAGTAAAAATATGTCTAAATATCAAAATGCCCAGGTTTCAAAAAATGATTACAAAAAATATGAAGGAACAGGAAGTAATAGCCCAAGGAAAGGAGAAAATTAAAGCATTAGAAATCATCAATGAGGAGGACCAGACCTGGGACATACTAAACAAAGACTTTGAAAAATACTATTAACCACAATCTTCATCCACCATCCTAAATATGCTCAAAGAGGTAATAGAAAACATGGACAAAGAACTAAAGGAAATAGGGAAAGTGATAGATGTACACAATATTAATAGAGAGATCAATATTATGACAAGGAACAAAACAGCACTGAAGACCATAGTAACAGAAATAAAAAAATTCTCCAGAGGGGTTCAACAGCACATTGCAGCTGGCAGAAGAAAAAAAGCGTCAACTTGAAGGTAAGATAATTGAAGTCATCCAGTCTGAGGAGCAGAAGGAAGAAAGAATAAACAAAAGTGAACGAGCTTGAGAAACTTGTGGGACACTGTCAAGCATACCAATCTACACATTGTGGGAGTCCCAGAAGAAGAAGAGAGAGTAAGGGGCAGAGAGCAGAGAGAATATTAAAAGAAACAATAGCTGAAAACGTCCCACATTTAATGGAAGACGTGGATATATACATCCAAGACATTCAACAAACTCCAAACAGGATAAACCCAAAAATGACCCATGCTATGGCTTATTATAATCAAAGTGTCAAATGCCAAAGATAGAATTCTGAAAGCCACAGAGAGAAGCAACATATCACGTACAAGGGAGCCCCAATAAGATTAAGGGCCAATTTTTCATCAGAAACCATGGAGGCAAGAAGGCAGTGGTATGACATGTCTAAAGTGCTGAAAACAAAAAACTGCCAACCAAGAATTTTATATTTGACAAAACTGCCTTTCAAAAATGAGGGAGAGATTAAGACATTCCTAGTTAAACAAAAGTTGAGGGAGTTCATCACCACTAGACTGGCCCTACAAGAGATGCTGAAGAGAATTCTGCAGGTTGAAAGGAAATGATACTAGACAAGAGATTGAAGCCCCATGGGAAAATAAAGATCTCTGGTAAGGGTAACCACAGGAGTAAATATAAATGCCAGTTCTATTGTATTTTTCATTTGTAACTCCAGTTTTTATTTGCTACAGGGTCTAAAAGGCAAATGCATAAAATGTAATTATAAATGAGTGATTTTGGACACATAATATATAAAACCATAATTTTTAAAAGAACTACATAAAGATGGGGGGACGTAGGGTTATAGGAAAATAGTTTGTGTATACTACTGAAATTAAATTGGTATCAAATCAAACAAGATTGTTACAGATTTACAATGTTACTTTTAAACCCCATAACAACTACAAAGAAAATATCAGAGAATATGCAAGCTCATAGAGACAGCAAGTAGAGTACAGGTTGCCAGAGGCAGAGGGCAGGAAGAATGGAGAGTTAATGCAAAATGGGTATAAAGTTTCTGTTTGAGAAATGAGAAATTTGTAGTAATGGAAGGTGGTGTGGGTACCACAACATAGTGAATGTGATTAATCCCACTAAATAGTGTGCTTGGAAATGGCTGAGATGGGAAAATTTATGTTGTGTTTATGTTGCCAAAATTAAAAAAAAAAAAAAAAAAAGAAAAATCAACTAAAGAGACAATGACAATTAAACATAATACATGATTCTGGACGGTATCTGTATTAGTTTCCCAAAGCGGTGCTGATGCAAAGAACTCCATTGGCTTTTATAAAGGGTATTTATTTAGGGTAGAAGCTTACAATAACAAGGCCCTAAAGAGTCCAACTCAAGGTACCATAAGAGGTATTTGCTCACCCAAAGTCATTTGCCACGTGTTGGAGCAAAGTGGCAGGCAATGTCTGGGGTTCAGCCTTCCTTCTTCCTCTTAAGGCTCCATGGTCCCGGCTTCTTCTCATCTCAGCTCTCAGCTGTAGGCTGGCATAAGGCTTGTCTCTTTCCCTGGGGCTGATTTCTTTCTGAGCTCAGCTGCTCTGTTCTCTTCACAAGGTCAGCTATAGACTATGAGGCTCATCTCTCCGGCTGGGGCCTCTGCCGTGTCTAATGAGTTGTCTCTCTTCCTCTGTGTTCTTTTCCTTTGTGTGTCTACTTCCGTGTGTGAGTCTGTTTTATCAGCCCACCAAGGGGGCTGGGACTCAATGCTGAGTTGCACTCTAGTGACTTGGTTGAATAAAATCCCTAATCTTAACATAATTTAATCAGACATCTTAGCTGAATTTAATACAATCAAAGGGTTATCACGCCCAGAGGAACAGACCAGTTTACAAATATAATCTATATCTCTTTTTTTGAATTTATAAATAACATCAAACTGCCACAGTATCTAACAAGGGAGGAGAGAAGGCTCAAAAGGACATTATTGAGACATATGGAAAAATTGGAATACAGACTGTAAGCTTTATATCAATGTTAAATATCATGACTTTGATAACTGCACTTAAGGTGGGTATATAAGTGAATATCCTTGTTCTTAGTACGTGGCAGTATTATGTTTTTAAGGAGCATGATGTATACAACCTACACTCAAGTGTTCAGAAAAATGGATTGATAAATAGACTAACAGATGATGGATCGATAGATGGATTGACAGATTGATGGGTAGATAGAATGATATAGCAGGCAAATACGGCAAAATGTTAAAATTGGTAGATCTGGGTATCTGGGTGGGATAAGAGTATGTTGGAGTTCTCTGTTTGGAGTTTGTATTTTTTTTTTTTTTTTGTAACTGTCCTGTAAGTTTGAAAGTATTTCAAAATAGAAAGTTTAAAATTATATATATATATATATAGCAAACGTAGGAATAAAACTTAAAATATTTTTAGTATAATTTTTCATTTTTTAAAGGAATGAGTGAGCCTCTTTTCCATAAGTCCCCAGAAGTATATTTTATGGCTACCTATATTTACCTGAACACAATGGTATTTTCTTCCTCCACTTTTCAGAAAAAAGCATGCAAGCAAAAAGGTTACAAATGTCTACACTAGGTGACTGTTAATAAATAATTTATAAAAGAATCACCAGAAAGGAGCTATTTATAACTAGGAAGAAAACAAAAGCTGTTTCCATAGAAATCTTCTGTTATAATTTTTATTCCAGAAAAGGTATAAAATGCATCTGAGTTAGACAGAATGTATCTAAAACCAAAGTAAGTTCAAAGAAAAGTTTAGTTAAATAAGAAAAGAAATTTTGATAAAATCATAGAAAGTACTTAAATATCCTTGCTGAACTTTAGCAGAATATACATTTCAATATTTACATCTGATCATCTTCCCGTATACACAAAAATAATTCCTCATTACTGAACAACCACTCTAATATGTTTTCATTTCATCTTTTTTTTTTTTTTTTTTTTTTTTTACCGGGAGGTCCCGGGTATCGAACCCGGGTCCCTCCATATGGGAGACGGACGCCCAACCATTTGAGCCACATCCGTCCCCCTCATTTCATCTTTAAACAGATTAATTATTCAGAGTTTACTATGTGCCAGCTACCCAAACAACAGGGTGGCAGACCAGTTGGTTTTCATGGGTCTGAAGATACAAGGTGCCAAGTCTATGGGAGAATTAGATCAACTTCAAGGACAGAGCTGGACAGACAGAACTAGGCATAGAATTCACATCGGCTCATTCCTTATGCAATGGTCTTTCAATCTGGCCTCTAGGAGTACCTCAGTTACTATAATGGAGCAGTTTCATCATTGTAGGTAAATCTTAATTATGTTCTTTGCAGATAATACAGTAATTGTTTGTGCAAGAAGACAATACAAATATCTAAAGTGCCTATCAGTTCAGGAAAACATCAGAAAAACTAGTATAAAACTACTCCATAAGTTACTACTTGTTGGGTAAGGACCCTAAGCTAACTCCTCAGTTAAGCATTTGACCTGCTTTATTTCATTTAATCCTTAAAATAATTCTACAAGGTAGGTTCTATTTTTCTTTTTACCTCATTTTACAAATGGGAAAATAAGGTACATTGAGTTTAAATACGCTATTCTGGGTCACACAACAGGTAGGTAGAAGAATTTGAATTCAAGAAATTCCAGTCACTATAGTGCCTCATAAATCAAGGTAAATGCTAGCTTGGCCTCAGTATTTATTAAAAGATATCTGCCAAACTCCCCTTTAACTTAATTTATGCAAATTTAAACACTGTATTATTAACATTAAAATACTTGCCCACCAAGTCTTTGAAATTCTACACAATTTATTTGGTATTTTTGTATCTTCAGAGCATAATGAGTTCATGGGTTGAGTTAACACAATTATCCTTGAAAGATAATAAAAACAGTAGAATATATTTAATAATTCCATTAACCAAACCACATTCTTTTCCAAAAATAAACTCCTGTTAATATTTTGTATTTGTGATTTCTCATTGGATGGCCTTTTAAAAAATTCAAGGCCTGTAGTAGTCTGTGGATGTAAATGTCAATTGAAAGGATCCTAGAGAATATTCCAGGGAATGTATAACATAGTGATTTTGGTGGTGGATGAAGATTGTGGTTAATAGTATAAATATAAGAATGTTCTTCTTTTACAAAGCGCTAAAAACATGGTGATACATGGGAAAATTACAACTAATTTAATTTATGGATGATAGTTAACAATACTATTGTAATGTTTGGCAGCAATGGCAAGTAGATAGTTCAATTCTAAGGGACAACAATGGGGGGTGGGTTATAAAGGGGTATGGGATTTTTCCTTTTAGAGTAATGAAAACGTTCTAAAATTGCCCAAGGTGATGATAGCACAACTCTGTGATGAAATGACAGTCACTAAGTGTACACTTTGAATGGATTGTACAAAGCATGGAACATTTTGTAAAAACTGTTTCACAACAATGCAAGGTGTTGGTGGTGGGGTGATATGTGGGAGTTGTATGATGATATGCATGTTTTGTAAATTCACAACTTTTACTATACACTTATTGCTCTTGTATGCTCATGTATGAATGATATACTTCAATCAAATTTTATTTTTTAAAAAGTTCAAGTCCTGTATTTGTCAATAAAGCTGTGTTACGCTAAATGTCTTGTATAATCATGCATATGCTCTGACTCTTATTATTTTGCCTGCAACACAGGTCTGTAATATTCTCCTCAAGAACTCTCTTAATGGTCCAATAACTGTTCTTGCCAAGTCAATTTAAATGCAATAACAGGGGGGTGGATGTGGCTCAAATGGTTGGGCATCCGTCTGCCATATGGAGGGACCTGGGTTCGATACCCGGGACCTCCTGGTAAAATAAAAAAAATATATAAATGCAATAACAAATTTCAAAGTACACACTGTGGAAGATTTGAAATACTGTAGATAAACTGGTATTGCATAAAACAAAGAACTGTTCATCTATTTGTGGAACAGGCAATATTTCATATTCAAAAGCAAGAGAGAGAAATGGGTGTGGCTCAAGAGGTTCGGAGTCTGTCTACCATATGGAGGGACTGGGGTTTGATCCATGGACCTCCTGGTAAAATTTAAAAAAATAAATAAATAAATGCAAAAGAAAGAGAATAAATGCACTATAGTGATGAATGATGTCTCAATCTTTGCCACACGTTCGCTTAAAAAAGAAAGAAAACACAATCTCCACAAGTTGCTTTACTGTTGATGTCGTCACCTTAGCATTAACAACTATTCTCAAAAATTACTGTCCACATCTCTCTGAAAACCTTTATTCTCTCAAGCAGTTTCTTCTTGCCAGACACTCTCCTGGAAACAGTGTTAATGATACCAATAAGCTCTAGGTGTTCCAGAAAGATAATTATGTTGCTGCGTAATTGCTCTTTCATATTGTCTGACACTGTTGATTCTTGGCAAACTCTACTGGCCAACTCTTTGATCTATCACCCTTTTAGAAAGTTGAGGACTGTAGTCATTATTATACCTTTGAAATATGCTGGACATCTCCTCCTTTAATAACCAATTTGCTTTACGGTATTTGATAAATCACAGAATTTCTCTGGGACTCATTTTCTACTTCTATAAAAGGAGAAGGTTGGACTAGGTATTCTCAAGTTCCTTATAGTTTGAGTTGTCTAAGTTATTAGAATTCCTCAACGTCATATTCCTGAAAAGTTGGAACAAAAAATTTTAGATTTTAAAAAATACCATTGTATATAAAATAGAATTGCAAAATTGCAAGTGATACATATCGTGGTAAGTATATTAAGTAAATAAGTAGGCTCAACTTTGTATGAACCTACACATTTTAATTTGATATAACTAATACTAGAGTAACTGATATTTGTTTTTCATTTGATGGTGTGACACATTTTAAATTTAAGGCACTAGGAGTTGTCTAGGAAGAAGATAGAATAGCACATGAAGGAAATTTATACCTACCCCCGGCTAAAACCATCTAAACCAATATCCTTAATAGGAAAACCCAAAACAACAATGAACAGCAACAAAATATAGCAAAATAAGTTTCAGAAATAAAGTTATTATAAAATGACTCACATGTGTCCAGGTAACAAGTATTGTAGCAACAAAACAGAGAAGCCTTTTGCAGAATCCTCAAAAGATGTTCTAAATGGCAAGAAATTCAGATCCATATGAAGACTCTTAAATTAGGCAATGGATGGAAACAACAGAATTCTAATATTAGATTATTAATAATCATGGGAAAATAGTACCAAATTAATATTCAACAAATAGATTTGGTTATGTGTACAATGAGCCATAAGAAACAATATTCTACAACTGCAAGAATCATCTTGCTCATAATCAAACATGTAATAGATTCAAAATCTACAAGGTCCATAGACAATATGATGGTTCAGAGTTGGAAATCCTATCCTTGACATTAATTTTTTAAAATTTATAATCCAGAGCATATATATATGAAATTCTTTCTGCTAATTTCATACATAATTTTGGAAGACTGCTGAATGCTTTCTTAGTAAAATTGTACCCACTAGAAGTATATCTGTTCTCACCACTACATCTCATATTTTATATAATATTGAAAGTCTAGATGCTTTATTGTAAATAGAGACCAACAGAAGAATGTCTTCTCTTGACACTTCCATTATATATCGATATAATGGTGAGCTTAATATAATACACCAAAGAGTGGAATAAAAATCTGAAAACTTAGAAAAGAAAAGGAAAACTTTTTGTCTGCAGATGACCTGACTGGGTATATAGAAACCATTATAAAATTCACAAAACATTTAGAGGTAATTAGTAAATTTACAAATATCGCATGGTCCAAAGTTAAAATAAACTTTAATTTCTATATACCAGAAAAAAAAGAAACAATGTTCTAGAAGAATACTGACTGACAATAAAGTACAATATATTGTTCATCACATGTTTCTGCATCTCCCTGCTTCTGGACATGGTAACATTATACTTTCTGGCCCCCTTGTGGTTGGTTGGGACCATGTGCCTTGCACTGGTCAATGGATTAATTGTGAGCAGAAGTGATAAATATGTCTCCCAGGCTGGGTCATTAAGTATTGATGGGACACCCTCCTGGACACTCTTTTCTCTTTGGAATGTCAACCAGAAACATTTGTGGTAGTGGCTACTCTGTCAGCCTGGGTCCCTAAGATAACTTTGATGAGCTGAGAGACCCTGCTAACCGTCGGTGAACATATAAGTGTGAGCAAATGTTCTAAAAATGTGAAATTCTGGGGATTGTTTGTTACAAAAGGATAAGCATATAGAGCGTTGACTTGTCACAAACTGAGCACAGCTGTTCACAAACTGAATGAGCATCTAGGACAAGCTTGGGCCCAGACCCTATACACCCCTTCCCACAAGGGAAACTACCATCCTGATACCTAACAAAGATTAGTTTTGCCCTGTTTTTATACTTTAAAAACTGGAATCATACAGTGTATACTTTGTTTTGTCTGACTTCTTTAATTCAGTATCGTGCTTCTGACATTCATCTATATTGTCACGTGGGTTTGTGGTCCATTCATTCTCATTGCTGAGTATTATTCCATTATATGAATGTACTACAATTTACCCATTTTAGTGTTGATGGGCATTTGGGTAGTTTCTGGTACTTGGCTTTTACAAACAGTACTCCAATGAACATTTTCATATATATTTTTTGGTGAACATGTGTATGTGTTTCTGTTGGACATTTATATAGGCATGGAATTGCTGGATCATAGGGTACGCAAATGTTCAGCTTGTGTAGATAATGCCTGTCTTAGTTTCCTAGGGCCGCCATAACAAATTCCCACAAACGCAGTGGTTTGAAACAGAAATTTATTCCCTCATAGTCCTGGAGACCTGAAGTCTGAAATTGAGATGTGAGCAAGGCATGCTCCTACTGAAGCCTCTAGGGCAAGCTCCTTCCTTGCTTCTTTCCAGCTTCTGAGGTTCTGGGTGGACACTATTCAACCCACTGTTTTCCAGGAATAGTTGCTCATATTCATTCTCTCATTATCAATATATGAGTGTTCTGGATGCTTCAACATTTGGCAGTTTTCAATTTTTCACCATAGCCATTCTGGAGGTAACTAGTGAAGTTGAGCACCTGTTCATATACTTTTTGACCATTTGAATATTTTTTTTGTAAGCTGCCTATTCAAGTCTTTTGTTCATGTTCCTGTTGCGTAGTCTTTCTGTTTCTTGATATATTCCTTATTTATGAACTCTTTTTGCATATAAATTATTTGTATATTCTGGAGGTGAGAATATATGAGAATATATGTATTATAAATGTCATTCCCCATTCTGTGCATTGTCTTTTCTTTCTTTTAATGGTACCTTCGTTTAGAACAGAAGTTCTTAATTTTAATATAGTTCAATTCAACAATTTAAAAAATTTTATAGTGTTTTTATTTCTTGTTTAAGAGCTCTTTCCTACTCCAAGTTCAAGAAGATATTCTCTTCTAAGAACTGTTTTGTTTAATCTTTCACTTTACATCTACAATTCACTTTGAATTAATTTTAGCATATGATACGGGGTAGGAATCAAGATATATATTTTCGTCCATGTTGTTATCAAATTACCTAACACTATTTACAGAAAAATTATCTTTTCCCCACTGCAGTGCAGTATCATCTTTGTCACAAATCAGGCAACTATGCATGGGTTGTCTGTTTCTGGGTGCTCAGTTTGTTTCCACTGACCAGTTTGTCTTTCTATGCACCAATACACACTGTCTTACTCACTCTACCTTTATACTAGGTCTCGAAGTCAGGTATTGCAAGTCCTCCAGTGTTATTTTTCTTCTTCAAGATTGCCTTGGTTATTTTTGGCCCTTTGCATTTCCATATAAATTTTGGAATCAGCTTGTTGGTTTTCACACACACACAGATGCACACACACAATCCCTGCTAGAGTTTTGATTAGGATTGCATTCGATCTTTAGATTAATTTGAGGATATTGACATCTTTACAATATTGACTCTTCCAATACATGAATGTGATATATCTTTCTATTTATTTAGGTCTTTAAATATTTATCTCAGTAAAGCAGGTGTAGTTCAGTGGTTGAGTGCCTGCTTTGCATGTACAGGGACTGAGGTTCAATCTCCAGTACCTCCAAATAAATAAATAAATAAATATTTATCTCAATTATATTCTGTAGTATACAATATAATGGTCTTATACATCTTTCAGTAGCTTTATTCCTAAATATTTTGAGTTTGGATATATCTTCTAAGTAGGATCTTCTTAAAATTTTCATTTGTATTTATTTAATGCTGGTATGTAAATATAATTTATTTTTTAATAAAAATTTAATTTTGAAATAATTTTAGATTGACAGAAATATTGCCAAAATAATATGGTCACCCAGCTTCCCTTAATGTTTAAGTAACCATGTTACATTGTCAATACCAGGAATCAACAATGATACAATATGATTAACTACACTATAGACTTTATTCAAATTTCATCTATTTTTTCCACTAATGTCCTTTTTCTGCTCCAGGATCCAATCTGGAATGACATTGCATTCAGTCGGCCCGTCTCCTTAGTCTCCTCCAGTCTGTGACAGTTTCTCAGTCTTTTTATACTTTCCATACTAGTCATGACCCTAAGACTTTAAAAGAGCACTAGTCAGGTGTTTTTTAAAATGCCCTTCAGTTTGGATTTGTCTGTTGAGTTATGGGTTATGAGGTTCGGGGGAGAATATTACAAGGTTGAGGTGCCCTTCTCACTGCATCATGTCATGAGGCACATGATATCAATATGACTCATCACAGGTTGATGTTAACTTTTTTTTTTTTTTTTTTTAAAGATTTTATTTATTTATTCATTTATCCCCCCCTTGTTGCTTGTGCTCACTGGGTCAGCTAACCACGCCGTGCGGGCGGGCTTGCCTTCACCAGGAGGCCCCGGGAACCGAACCCGGGGCCTCCCATATGGTAAACGGGAGCCCTACTATTGAGCCACAGCCGCTTCCCTGATGTTAACCTTAATCACCACATTAAGATGGTGTCTGTCAGGTTTTTCCAAAGTAAAGTTCCTACTTTTCCCTTTCTATACTCTATTCTTTAGAAGTGAATCATTAACTCCAGCCCATAGTCAAGGGAGGTGAATTAAATTCCTCTTGGTATCCTTCCCTGCCACTCTTCCCCACCCTTCCCATTTATCTGTTACCTGTCACTTACATTAGGTTGCATTTCCTAGAGTTTTATATAAAGTCATTTAGTATGTACTCATTTTGGTTTATTTTTTCCTACTCAGCATAATTATTTTGACATTCATCCATGTTATTGCATGTAGAAATAAATTCATTCCTTTTGAATGCTGAGAAGTATTCAATTGTATAGATATACTAAAATTTGTTTATCCATTCATCTATTGATGGGCATTTATATGGTTTCCAGTCTTAGCTATTACAATAAAACTGTTATAAACTTTCAGATACAATGCCTTGTATGGACACATGCTTTCATTCCTCTTGGATACACCTAGGAATGGAACTGCTGATCTTATGGTAAGTGTATGTTTAACTTTTCAAGAAAATTCTAAACTTTTCCTAAGTGATTCTACTTTTTTACATTTCTACCACCAGTGTATGAGAGTTCCAGTTCCTCCACATTTTTGCCAACTCTCACTTGCTATGATCAGTCTTTTAAATTTTAGCCATTCTAATAAGTATGTAGTGGAATTTCACTGTGGTTTTAATTGGTATTTCCCTAATGACTGATGATGTTGAAAATCCTCTTATGTGCTCATTTGCCACCCTTAGATCTTCTTTGGTGAAATGTCTTTTTAATTTTTTTATTGGATCAAGTGTTTTCTTATTGAGCTTTAAGAATTCTTTATGTATTCCGAATAGAAATCCATTGACTTGTCTTCTCATTCTCGTAAGAATGTCTTTTGAAAAGCAGAAGTTTCTAATTTCTATCAATTTGTTCTTTTATGGATTATACTTTTGGTGTCATACCTAAGAAATCTTTGCCTAATCCAAGGTCACAAATGTTTTTTTCCTGTGTTTTCCTCTAGAAGTTTTATAATTTTAGGTTTTATACACCTAGGTCCATAACCCATATTGAGTTAATTTTGTCTATGGCATGAGATATGGATTAAAGTTCCTTTTTTGCATATGGATATCCAATTATTCCAGCTCCATTTGTTGAAAAAACTATCCTTTCTCCACTGTATTGCCTTTGGACCATTGTCAAAAATCAGTTCTCCATATATGTGTAGGTATATTTCTATACTCTCTATTCTGTTCCATTGATCTATTTGTCTATATTTATGCCAATACCACACTATATTTTATTACTATAGTTTTATAATACATCTTGGAGTTAGATTGTGTTAACCCTCCCATTTTATTCTTCTTTTTCAAAGTTGTTTTAGCTATTTAGCTATTCTAAGTCCTTTGGGATTTTCAAATAAATTTTAGAATCAGCCTGTCAATTCCACAAAGAAGCCTGCTGAGATTTTGATTGGGATCGCATTGAATTTATAGATCAATTTGGAGAGAATTGACATCTTAACAATATTAAGTTTTCTGACCCATGAATAGGTATTTCCTTCCATTTATTTAGGCCTCCTTTAATTTCTTTCAGAGATATTTTGTAGGTCCCCCCACCCCAGATGGCTCCCTCATCTGTTTGCTCATTGTTTTTGCTCATTGTCTGCTTATTGTCTGTTTTTGTTTCTTCTTTAGGAGGCACCAGGAACCGAATCCGGGACCTCCCATGTGGGAGGTAGGTGCTCAACTGCTTGAGCCATATCCACTCCCTGCTCATTTTGTTTTTGCTTGCTGTCTGCTTGTTGTTTGCTCATTGTCTTGCTCATTGTTTTTTGTTCATTGTCTGTTCATTGTTTTTTTTCTCTTTGCTTGGGTTTTTTTTCTCATTGTCTGCTTGTTGTTTTTGCTTGGTCTGCCCATTGTCTGCTCGTGGATTGTTTGTCTTCTGTAGGAGGCACCAGGAACCAAACCTGGGACTCCCATGTAGGAGGTGGGTGCCCAGCTACCTGAGCCACATTCACTCCCCTGTAGGTTTTCACTGCACAGGTCTTTCACATTTTTTTGTCAGATTTGTTACTATTTCATATTTTTTATGCTATTGTAAGTGGTACTTTTAGAATTCAACTATGGGAATTTTTTTGTTACAAGAATATAGAAATATAATTTATTTTTGTACACTCATCTTGTGTTTTACATCTTTGCTAAACTCATTTATTAGTTCTAATAGCTTACTTGTATATTATATTTTCTACAGAGATGATTTTCTACAGAGATGATCATGTCATATGTGACTAAAGACAGTTTTACTTCTAATATGAATGTCTTTTTTTCTTGCGTTATTGTACTGGCTAGAACTTCTAGTTCAAAGTTGAATAGAAGCAGGTACTGGGGATGGCTGAGACCTCGTTCATGCGAAGCCCGTGCTCAACCACTGAGTTACCCATGCTTCAGCATTCAGTCTTTCACCATTAAGTATGAGGTTAGATCTATGTTTTTAACATGTTTATTTATCAGGTTGAGGATGTTCTCTTCTATTCCTAGTTTGCTGAGAGCTTTTATCAGGAATTGATGTTGGATTATATCAAATGCTTTTCTGCATCTATTAAGTTGATCACATAGTTTTCCTTTTTTAGTTTGTTGATATGGTGAATTACTCTGACTGATTTTTGAAGGTTAAACCAACCTGCATTCCTGGAATGAACCCACTTGGTCATGATGTATCGTCCTTTAATTATATTGTTAGAAATTGTTTTCTACAATTTTGTTTAGAATTTTTGCAATTAGGCTCATGAGAGATATTCATCTGTAATTTTCTTTCTTTGGAATGTCTTCATCTGTTTTTTTTTTATTTTTTATTTTTTATTTTTAAAGATTGTTTTCTCCCTGCCTCCAGCCCCCCGAGATGGCTCCCTCATATATTTGTTCATTGTTTTTGCTCATTGTTTTTTGTTCGTTGTCTGCTTGTTTTTGTTTTTTTTTTCATTAGGAGACAGTGGGAACTGAACCCAGGACTTCCCATGTGGGAGGTAGGCGCTCAATTGCTTGAGCCACATCCGCTCCCTTCATCGCTTTTGGTATTAGGGTAATGCTGGCCTCGTAGAGTGAGTTGGGAAGTATTCCCCTATGTCAGTTTTCTGGAAGAATTCTTATAGTATTGGCATTATTTCTTCCATGAATGTTTGATAGAATTCACTGGTGAAGCCACCTGGCCTGGAATTTTCTTTGTGCCGAGATATAACTACAAACTCAATTTCTTTAATATAGAGCTATTCAGGTTATCTATTTCTTCTTGAATGAGCTTTGGTAGTTTATGTCTTTCAAGGAATTTGTCCATTCATCTAAGTTATGAAGGTTTTTGGCAAAAAGTTTTTCCAAATTTTCCTTTTAATATCAGTAGATTCTGGGACTATGTCACTTTCCTCATTCTTGATATTGGTAATTTTTGTCTTCTCCCCTTTTTCCTAATCAGTCTGGCTATAAATTTATCAATTTCATTGATATTCTCAAAGAACCAGCTTTAGGTTTCATTATTTTTTTCTATTACTTTTTGCTTCCTATTTATTTGATTTTCCTTCTGATTTTATTTTATTTTTTTGTCTACAAATGTTCATAATAGCTTTATTTGCAATAGTCAAAAACTGGAAACAATCCAAATGTCCATCAACAGGTGAATGGATGGATAGACTCTGGAACATTAGCAGTAAAAAGGAATGGACTGTTGATACAACAAGGAAGACTATCAGAATAATTATGTGATGTGAAAATAAAAAAAAAATGCATATGACTTGATTTCATTTATTTAAATTCTAGAACATACAAACTAATCTGTAATGAGAGAAAGCAGATCAGTGCTTGCCTGGGGACAGGTCAGGGGAGAGGAAGATAATACAAAGGTTTGTGAGAAAACTTTTGGGTCTAATATACATGTTTATCATCTTGATTTTGGTAAGGGTTTCATAGGTATATATATAGTCCAAAGTTATTGATTTAAATATGTACAATTTATAGTTTGTTGTATGTCAATTATACCTCATTAAAGTTGGGAAAAACCAAATTCACATTTATAGTTAAAAGTTTTAGAAACACATTCATTGCTTTCCTTTATAAAATAATTTCCACATTCGCTTAAGATGAAATAAGGCATATAAACTTGTTTTAAATAAAAATTAGGGGCACAGATGTGGCTCAAGCAGTTGAGCGCCTGCTTCCCACATGGGAGGTCCTGGGTTCAATCCCCAGCTACCGGCACCTCAAAAAAATAAAATAAATAAAAATAAATCACGACACCATCTCACACCCACTAAGATGGATATTATAATAATAAGTTTTTTAAAAACAAAAAAAAGTTGGTGAGGATATGGAGAAATTGGAACCCTTGTACGTTACTGGTGGGAATGTAAAATAAAACAGCTCCTGTGGAATATGGTTTGGTGGTTCCTTTGAGCCTATTTCACAAACATCAAGAGGATCATTATCTCCACAGCAGCCTGTGCTCTTATCTTTTTGATGGGGATCTTCTCAAGATATTTGCCACATAGCATAGCTTGCCATCCTTTACATCTTGTTTAATGGGATTCAATGGCTCATTGGTGGCAATCTCTATTTTTGCATTTGTCCAACGAGGTACTTCTACAACCATATTAAACACATTCTCATGTTCATCATTTCATGCTCTTTGTATGAATTCCATTTTCCTGTATAGAATCTGCTTTCAGAGGAATATCATGAAAGGGGAAATATAGTGACAAGCTACATTTTTGAAGAAGAGGCAGAAATTGCAAGAGTGGGGCTGGCCACACTCCTTGGTGCAGAACAGGGCTATAGCATGGTGTGGTCTGGGCCCTGCGTTTGGTCCCCCTAGTAGTTGGGCAGTGGCAGGACTTCCTGCCCGTTCTGATCTTTATGATTTCCCTTCTCCTACTTACTTTGGGTTTAATTTGCTTTTCTTTTTCTGGTTTCTTAAGGTGAAAATTAGGATAGCTGATGGGAGAACATTCTTTTTTTTAGTATAGGCATTTTGTGCTATCAGTTTCCCCCAAGGTACTGCTTTATCTGCTCCTCACAAATGTTTAATGTTGTGTTTTCATTTTCATTCAGTTCAGAATAGAGTTTCTAGTTTCTCTTCTGATTTCTCTTCTGATTTCTCTGATCAGTATGTTATTTTTAAAGTATGTTATTGTGTTTCCGAATTATTAGTTTTTCTGTAAATCTTTCTGTTACTGAGTTCTAATTTAATTCCATTATAGTCAGAGAGTATACTTTGTATGATTTGAATCCTTTTAAATGTATGGTCAGTTTTGGTAAATTACTGTTGGGTTTTAACTACAAATTATAATATATATAATATGTAATACATATATTCAGGTTGAAGAGTTTCATAATTTGTTTGAGTCTGGTATATCCTTGCTTATTTTCTGTTCTATCAATTGCTGATAGAGAGAGATGTACTGAAATCGCTGATTATAACAGTGCATTTTTTCATTTGTCTTGTGGTCTTTTTCTTCAAATGTCCAGAAATTATTGATGCTATGCCAGATATTATGTATAAAGGACCACAGATTCTCCACATGATGTTATCTTTCATCATAGAAAATCCACCTTTAGGGAAGCGGCTGTGGCTCAATCAGTAGGGCTCCCGTTTACCATATGGGAGGCCCCGGGTTCAGTTCCCGGGGCCTCCTGGTGAAGGCAAGCCTGCCTGCACGGTGTGGTTAGCTGACCCAGTGAGCACAAGCAGCAAGGGGGGAATAAATGAATAAATAAATAAAATCTTAAAAAAAAAAAAAAAAAAAGAAAATCCACCTTTACATCTGTTGGGCTGATAGAGGAGGAGATCATATCAATTCAATCCAGAACTGACTATGAGGGGGGAGGTTGATTTGAATTTTGGTTAAACTCAGCTTTTCTCTGGATTTGTTCCCTTTCCTAGGGCATGGCCCTCTAGGGCTTCTACTTAAGGAACAAGAGTTTGTTTTCTTGAAAGTTTTCTGGAATTTACTTTCTGCCCTAATGAGGTTTTTCAGTTTAGATATTCAGCCTTCTGCCCCAAACAGCTTCAAAATTTAGCACAAATCTTAAGAGGGTGACTAGCTGCTTCCAGCTGACCCCTGAATTATGCAGTTTTTTCAATTCAGCCCCAGAAATATCAAAATCTCTGCTGATTTCCCTGTTCCCTACCCTGGGGTCTTCTGCCTTTGGGTAAACCCTGGGTTCTCAGTCTCCAGCTATACCCGGAATCAGTAAGTGTCTTTAGGACAAAAGCATCTATAAATCCTCAGATTCATTCAGCATGCTTTCTAGAGCTGTCATCTCTGTTTTTAGTTCAGTGCACTCTTCACTGGTAGTTACTGTCAAAGCTTTTCCAATTTATATCTGTATCTTCATTCTGATGCTTACCTTGTTTACTGTGATTCCACTATTCTCAGAATATATATCTGAATCAATTTTCAAATGTATATTTAACTTGTTAACTGTTACTACCCTTTTTGGAAAATACTTTCTAAAGTCAAAACTTTAATTTTAAGAACTCAAAACCATGACCACCTCTATTCCTTGCGGTTTGTCCTTCCATCACAGGAGGGTCCTAGCAACTTGAAAGCTGATGATCTTTCCCTATTTTGCTTGTGAATAAATGTTCAGAGCCTAGCTCAAATGTCACTCCTCTAAGCCCTGGCTGACACATCCAGATAGAATTATTTCTTCCCTTCTGTGGAGCTGTCCCAAGCACTTTGCATGTGCCCCACTGTGACTCTTACCACTTTGTATTGCAGTTTGTTGGTCTAACAGGCTTGCTTCTTCCACCCCCAACCTCCCACTTCCTAAATAGTTAGCTCCTTGAGGACAAAAGCCAAGCTTTCTCCCAAGAAAATAGTATAGGGTAAGGGCTAAGGGCTAGGCTTTGGTGCCAAGTATATGCCTGGATTCAAATCTCAGGTCAGCCTTGCATTGGTTATATAAATCTGTGCAAATCATTTAAATTGTTGAGCTCTGGTTTCCTTAATCCTTAAACTAGGAAAACAAATATCTACCTCACAGAAGTTGTCCTGGAGAAAGTGAGATTATGTACCAGGAATGTCTAACACATAAGGAAGTGCTCTGTAAATATTACTTATTATTATTTGTATCACCTGGCACAACCTGCTATAGGTGTCCAATATTTTGAATGAGGAAAGAAATGAATAACTCCAGGAGCTACTATCAAGCCCAGCGAAGCTCTCCTCTGATCTGAATGTAGGAAACTAGCCAGAGTGGGAATAGTCAGCGTTACGATGTCAATCCCTCTTGGGCATCAAGCAACTGGCCAAATGGCCACCGGGCACCTACCCCTCATATGGGAGGTCCCGGGTTCGGTTCTTGGAGCCTCCTAAAGAAGACAAACAACGAGCAGACATCAAGCAAAAAAAAAAAAAAAAAAAAATTATTCTCATTAATATTAATTAAGTAGGAGTACAGTATATGTTATGCATGAGATTATCCTCAGGGTGGTATCAATATGGGCTGAAGGAGATGGTGGCAATGGGAAGGAAGGAAAAGGGCAATAAGGAGACCTAGTTTGGATAATGCACTTGACCAAGAGGCTAAGGGTAAGTGTATGCAGAATCACACATAAGCAACATTTTACTGTCTGTTCCAACTGGTTGCAGAAACCAATTGCTTCTTGTTATATTACCGTGTTTCTAGCTATTTTACTAAAGCCGTTTACTAATTTCAATACTTTTAACTGTTTTTTTTTTTTTTTTTTAGTTTTCTAATACTGAAACTGTATCAGCAAATAAAGGTTTTTGTTTCTTCCTTTTAGATGTTCATTCTTCTTTTTTCTGTTTAATATCTTCCTGCATTGGTGAGAATTTTCAACACAATATATAATAATAGCAATAACAAGAATACCATAATAGTTGTCATTGTTTTGAGAGGAATGCCATATTTCTCTTTTCATTTGACTTAATTTGGATTAATTACATTTCATCATGTCATATCATTTTTCTCACAGAATAATTCATCTCTTCTCCTCTCTGTCAATTCAGCTACTACCTGTTCTACAAAGATCATCTGAAATTCCACTACTCTTACTGTGTGTACTCATGCTGCGTTGTTTTGCTGTGTGGAGTATAGGGATGATTGCTAGTACTAGGATGGAGCAAAGTATATGTAAATAAATACCCAGTTAATCTTAATGTAGTTCTTTACAGTTTACAAAGGATTTTCATATATAGATTCTCCTTTGATGCTTTTGACAGCCTATAACATGAGTATGGTTTGGACTTCCTTTTTATATATAAAATAACTCAGTCTTTGTGGAGTTAAGCAATTAGTGCAGGAACATACAGATAAATTGACTGTAGTTTTACATTTTCAGGAAAAGGTTTTCATATCCTAAAAAATTGCAAGAGGGGAGCGGATGTAGCTCAAGTGGTTGAGCACCTGTTTCCCATGTATGGGGTCTCGGGTTCAATCCCTGGTACCTCCTAAAAACAAAACAAACAAACAAATGGAAAAACCAACTCTCATTTTGGGGAGTGGATGAAGCTTGGTGGTTGAGTGCCTGCTTCCCACGTATGAGGTCCTGGGTTCAATCCCCAGTAAGTCCTAAAAAAAAAAAAAAAATTGCAAGAGTTGAGACAGTCTATAGAGCCACATCTAACTTGTAAAATAAGGTTTTGAAAAGCATCTTTCAGACTCAGCCCAAAATTCTTCAAATTGACCAAATGAGGAAATTTTGGGTAAAATCAGCATACAAAATTCCATTTCTCCTTAAGTTACTGCTGCTCACAGTGCCATCCATTCATTCTTGTTCTGAAATGTACATATCTGAAAAAGGATCTCAGCAACCATTTGCAAGGTTGGTGGCCGCCCCATCTCCCTTCCAGCACCTGCTCTTCTTCCTCTTTTCCCGGTGTAAGTAAATAATACCATATACCTGTCTTGTTTCCTCACCTACCTATTTAGCCAAGCATTTATCACATTATTCAGAAGATTGTTTGAGTAAATATTTGTGCACTGTCTTTCTGCCTTCATCCTTCCTTGATTCAGAGGTGATGCCTAAAGCTGTGGCAGCCATTTTGTGACCAGGAGATCATCTTGAGAACGAGCCAAGATTAATACAAACATGCCAGCCCCGATAGAGGCTATCGAAGCAAAGCCAAGCCAGTACTGTTACCTCTAGATTTCTTGTTTTTTTTTTTTAGGGGGTGTGGGGGGAGAGGGGATCCATTATTTTAAAATCAAATTTAAGTTACGTGTTCTGTTACTTGTAGCTGGAAGCATTCTTAATGAATATACAGATACTAGGGGGCTATTACAGTCATCTAGGTGAGGGGTGATGGTGGCCCAAGCAAAAGCAAGTAGGATAGGGAGAAGTGGATAAACTTGAGAGATATTTATAATGTAACACCAATAGGGTATGGAGAATGGATGTGAGAGAAGGAAGAGGGAAAGGTTGATGCCAAGGATTATTCTTAGGTTTCTAGCTCGGGCCACTGATGTTGGTGGAATACCATTTGGCTCCCAAAACTTAAAATATTTACTATTTGACCCTTTACAGAAAAGGTTTGCTCACCCCTGGCTTAGACTAAATATAATTTTCTAAAATGCAAACCTCATCATGTCACTACCCAGCTTAAAATCTTTCAGGATTTAGCCTATCATGAAGGATACTCTGCCTGATTGTGTTGACTTTATCCAAACTCGTTTTCACCTCACACGCTGTGGTCCAGCCATACTGAACTAGTTTCTTGAAGATGCCTGTATTAGATTCCTATCGCTGCTGTAATGAATTGCCACAAACTTAATGGCTTAAAACAATACAGCTTTATTATCATACAGTTCTGGAGGTCAGAAGTCTAAGATGGGATTCCCTGG
Source organism: Tolypeutes matacus (assembly GCA_026826555.1). Classification (NCBI taxonomy): domain Eukaryota; kingdom Metazoa; phylum Chordata; class Mammalia; order Cingulata; family Chlamyphoridae; genus Tolypeutes; species Tolypeutes matacus. The sequence continues at coordinate 1,986,939 of JAKSZT010000380.1, read as the reverse complement.
GCTAAAATCAAAGTATTGGCAAGATCGTGCTCCTTCTGGAGGCTCTAGTGGACAATCTGTTCCCTTGCTTTTTCTAGCTTCTCAAGGTTACCCGCATCTTTCTCCATCTTCAAAGTCAGCAGCAGAGCAACTTCAGATCTCTCTCTGACTCTGGCCTTCCTATCTCTCTCTTTCACTTAAAAGGACCCTTGTGATTCCCTTGGGCCCATCTGGGTAATCCAGCTCAGGATTCTTAATTTAATCACATCTGCAAAGTCCCTTTTGCCATGTAAGTTTCTGGGGATCAGAATGGGAACCTCTTTGGGGGACCACTTTTCTGCCCACCACAGTGCTTTACTCTGTCCTGTCAGGTTCTTGGCTTTTGCTGTTCTCTCTTCCTGATGGAGCTTCACCCTTGACCTCACTAAATCCAGTCTATCCTTCAGGCAACCTGGGGTGACACTTCCTGGAGCTCATCTACATGTTCCTTCAGTACTTTCACCATTTTAGCAATGATCACACTGTATTAAATGACTTATTTATACTTCAATCTCCCCCACAACACCACGTGAGAGCACCATGTTTGTCTTGCTTGATATTTTATCCCCAGCGTGGTGTCTGGTACATAATAGATACTCAACATATATTTGTTGAGTGAATGAATGAACAACTGAACTTCTAAGGGAAAAAGAACTCTGGAGTGCCAAAGCTTTAGGCTTTTCTTTCAGATGGACAGAAGAAAGACCTGGCCTCTGGATTTCTCCTTGGCCCCTAGTAATAAGTTCAGGGGGCAAAGATCAGAGTCGAAGCTGTAGGATTCTCTAATTGGTTTAGTATAATCAGACCTCAGCTACCAAATGTCCTGGGAAGTTCATCACCAGTTGGTAACCCAAGCTCATTTATCCAAACAGCCCTCTCTTACATACACCACTTAACCATACTTATAATTGTTATAGAGTGCCCCTAGATCACTGGATTAACTAGATTAACACCAGAAGCTTTCATTGTCACCTGCAGGGCCATTGAACTTCCTTCTAACATTTTCCTGTTATCTTTTTACTGAAGATCTCAGGGAGGTAGCTATTGAGTCTAGCACTTTGGCTCTGGACACAGCCTGCCATGCCTACTGTTCTTATCATTTTATAGTCTTTATCAAATGCCTGCTTGTGTAGATATTAATCAGACTAATTGAGACCAGGCTTGAATGAACAAACACAAAAGACTGATAAAGAGTCTGATAAATTCTAAAAGATTTTGTAGACCAATGAGTCTCAAGTTTCCTTGCTCTTTAGAATCAACCTGGATAGTTTAAACAAGGCCAATACCTGAGTTCTACCTAAAACATCTGAACCAGAATCTCTGGAGGCAGTCCTGGCCATTGGTTGACTGTTGCTATTTTTTTAAGTGCCCCCCCCCCGTAGGGCAACTGTTCCAGTTTGCCAGGGCTAAGGGGTTCCCCTGACCCTAGCAAACCTAATTAGCCACCCTATCAGGTGATCCTGATGTGCCTCTAGGGTTGAGAACCACTGATACTGATGGTTTTGCTGGTGTAGAAGGTATATTGTGGTTTCCATGGTTGTCCCCACCCTACATTGTGATGATAAGAGCAATGAACAAAATAACTGGATTTGAGTCTTTGTTTTGTCACTGAGACTTCTGAAAAATGACTAACTCTGAGATTCAGTTTCTTCATCTGCAAAATGGGAGTTATAAGACCTATCCCACTAAACTCCTCAGGGGTCTGGAATGCAAATAACAGAAACCACTGCTAGTTAACCTAATCAGAAAATGAATTTTTTGAAAGGGATTTGGATAGTCCACAGACTCCGTGGGAAGGCTGGAGAAGCTGGCTTTGGTTGGTCAAGATCTAAGGGAGAAAAGACACAGCCAAGACCCCTCCCGCCCAGAGGTCAGCTTCAGATACCACCAAGTGCTGCTCCACCGCAATGTCATGAATAGTTTAATTAGACCCAAATCTTTGCAGTCATTCCCCCAAAAGTCAAAGTTCCAGATGGCACACCTGATTGGCTGCACATGCATACCCTAATTGCTTGAGGGACCATTAACCACACTTTTAAGAAAGGCCTGTGAAAATGTTTTAAAAGTGTGAAACCCTATGCATCAGGGGTTCTCCATTCTGGCTGTGCAGTTGGACTACCTGGGGAGTTTTTAAAAGACCAGAATCTCAGGGGTTGGGGAAGGAAATTGATTTTTAATACACTCAGTGATCCTAAAACTCACTGAAGTCGGAGAACTGTTGCACCACAGGCATACCTATCTGGTGTTTGTCTATATTGAAAGAGGTTGGGAGCGGAGGTGAGGGAAACCCTTCTTCTAATTTTGCTGAGACAAAGTGTTTTGAAGAAAAATCTTTACTAGGCAAATAATGCAAATAACAGCACTATGTCAAATAAAAAACAAATCTGGACTTAGTAAGGAGAGACTTTATTTGAAAGGATTCCGCACAGGAGGAAAGGGGCTATTGCAATAGAAAACACTGACCATAAAGACACAAGAGTCTCAAGAGTTAGGCAAAAAAGGTTTTTCTTTTATAGAGAAGAACCAGGTGTAGGGAGGTGGGATAAAAGGTTAGCATAAGAATATTTTACCCTTAAGCAGCCTGTTTTCTGGGAGGCACTCTTAAAGTTCAGGGATCTGGAGAAAGGAGAAAAGCTTAACAAATGTTTGGTTAACAAGAATTTTGTTCCAATTGATCAGTAGAGGCAAGCAGTTTGGCTAATCATTTATGAGGCAAAGAATAGGAATTTGGAGGGTCTGTGTGCTGCTTTGTCCTAGGTAAACAAGTGAGTTTTATCTAAGACATACCGGGAAGGGTGTTTCTTTGCAGTAAGCTCTTTTCCTGAACACAAAGGGTGGGGGGAATTTTTTAAACTTTGCTGTTTTCCAGAAACACAAGACTTGGGTAACATTAAACAACGTTACCACAAATAGCTAATCCCAGATGTTTTATATTGACTCTCTTAACTTTAGATTTCTGGATATAAATTGTTCTGCATATTACTGAATTTTAAGCATGCCATTATTTGGGTCTTTTTGTCTCTAATAAACTGTACTTGCAATTACAGCTTTTAAATGTCTTTGCTTTTTTATTATTCTAAAAGAATTAGGTTCTCATTGTAGAAAATTTGGAAAAGGTAGAAAAGGTCAAGAAAGAAACTAAACTAGATCCAATGATTAGACAAAAAGTACACAATATTTGGTACATATTTTCCTCATTTTTTAAATATATTCAATTTTATATTCTGTTTATTTCAACTGCCAGGTAAAATTGTGACTTTGAGAGGGGGAAAGATTACCGAGTGCCCTGTTTACCGCACCCCTCTGCCTTTCATTGTCTCTGAACTATTTAAGAGAACAGATAGCAATGGAAATAATCTTGTCATAGACATGCAAATGATTTCTGTTGGATGCATAGACAACTTCCAAATCCCCAAGTGGAAAATGTCAGTTTTGTATTTATTTATGAATTCATTAGAGTATTCCTCATTGACCTATGCATGTGGGAGACTTTGAATTATCTTTTGAATTGGTTCCTTCATTAATTAACAAGTTAAATTGAATATTTGACAGGTGTTCACTTTATATTTGTATGAATTTACTTTTTCAAAAAAAATTATTCTTTAACTCAACTAACTTTGTATCATAAACATTTCCCCATGTCTTTAAAATTATTCACAAATATACATTTTAGTGGTCCTATGGCATGCTGTCATATGAATGTTACGACAATTCATTCACTTATCCTCTAGTGTTCAAATGTTCTCCTAATGTTCCTCATGTGTTCAACATTTAATTGTTTACAATTTTTCTATCATAAAATAAGAATGTCCACATTTAAAATTTTTTGTTTACAATAGCTTTCTACAAATAGAATTCCTAAGTAAAGGGTATTCATATTTTTAAGAGTCTTGAGAGGTACTGTTAAAATGCTTTCTGTAAAAGATACTTCTACCAGCAGTGGTGAGACTAGTCTCCTCCTTGTCACCAAAGTTTAAATTGTCACTTAAAATCTCTGGGAAGTTACTGGACAGATGGTATTTTGTTTTATCCTCATTTAATCCTCCTCCAACAAACACCTCCCCACAAAGCCCAGGAAATGGCCACATCATATAAGCCTGGAAGATAGTGTGAGGGAGGATTGGTAGACAGACTTTCAAAGAAGTACCTGGGCTCCCAGATTCCTTCCCCAACTCCAAGCCAAAGAAGCTGGAGGTTTATCCCCTGGACGGTAAAATAGAGGGGCTTGGGATCTGAAGACTTCAGGCTTAGTTAAGGGCAGGGAGCCAGGCTGAAGAAAGGCGGGGTAAGCAAACATTTCATGCTGGATATTGAAAATCCCTCTAGCCCAGGGGTTCTTCCCAAGGGGTCCATGAGCTTGAAATGAAATGATAAAAAAACAAAACAACAAAACATTCTTCTTATGGGGACGTGTTGGTGCAGGTGTGATATATTTATTAAATAATACACAGTACAGTGTGGACTTAGTAAGGGGTCTGTGGTTTTTTCTGACTGGCAAAGGGGTTCGTGGAAGAAAAAAGGTTAAGAACCCCTGCTCTAGCCCTTGCCTCCTGTCCAGCGTCCAGCTAATAGTCTTCACCTGCTCCCTCCCTGAGCAGTGGTAGCAAGGGCTATATCTTTTTTTTTTTCTTCCTCCCATGTCCATTCAATTTTCAAAAAATATTTTCTTGTGGTAACATATACAATGTCACATTTCCCATTTTAATGACTTTCAAGTCTACAATTCAGTGGTGTTAATTACATTCATAATGTTGTGCTACCATCATCACCATCCATTACCAAAAATTTCCCATCTTTTTTTTTTTGGGGGGGGGTAGGGAGGTACCGGAGATGGAACCCAGGACTTGTACGTAGGAAGCAGGCACTCAACCACTGAGCTACATCCAATCCCTAGTGAAAAATTTCCCATCTTATGGGCAGGAGATTGCGAGTGTCTTCCCTTGGTTGCCTGATCAACACAACAGGAAATAATAATAATGATAGTAACAACAATAATTAATGCTCATAGAGTGCTTACTATGTGATAGCTAATGTTACATATACCAACTCATATAATCTGCACATTAGCTCCATGAGGTAGGCACCATTATCACCCCCATTTTACAGATAAAGACAGAGAGGCTCAGAGAGGTTAGGTAAATTGATCAAGGTCACTCAGCAAATGAGTGGTAGACCTTGCATTTGAACCCCAGCAGTCTGGCCCCAAAGTCTACACTCAAAACAACTGTCTTGGGAAGCAGCTGTGGCTCAATCGATAGGGCTCCCGTTTACCATATGGGAGGCCCCGGGTTCGATTCCTGGGGCCTCCTGGTGAAGGCAAGCCCAGCCCACGTGGTGCGGTGAGCTGACGCACCAAGACAACCCAAAAAAGGGAGACAAGCAGACACAGAAAAACGCACAGCAAATGGACACAGCAAGCACAAGCAGCAAGGGGGGGGATAAATAAATAAAAAAACAAAACAGCTGTCTTACTGTTTCCTTTTTTGGGAAAATCCTAAAGAGACTGACATTAGAAATTTCCCACAAAGCAGCTCATCCAGATTGCTCTACGCTGAAACACTAGTTGAAAAGTTGCACTCACATGCAGGCTTCCAATTAGTTTCTTAGAGCTCCACTCATAGATATGAGGAGACCATGAAAACCCTAGACATTTGAGGAAAGCATTTCTGTCTTTTTTTGTTTTAATAAACTTTTCTGTATAATTTACATAAAACTAAATGCACCTTTTAAAAGTGTACAGTTTTGACAAGGACCTCAAATGTGCCACCACCACAATTGATATATAAAACATTTCCATCAACTGAGAAAATTCCATTGTGCCACTTTTACAGTCAATTCCCATCCTAAGCTCCCTCCTCAGAGAACCACTTATTTGATTTCTTTCCTTATAAATTAGCTTTGCCTGTTCTAGAACTTCTATAAAAATGGAATCATATAATAAGTATTTAAAAAATTCTTTTATTTATTTATTTTAAAAATTTATTACCCCCCCTGCTCTGAGATGGCTCCCTCGTCTGTTTGCTTGTTGTTTTTGCTTGCTGTTTGTGCTCGTTGTCTATTTTTAACTTTAGGGACCTCCCATGTGGGAGGCGGGCACCCAAATGCAGAGCCACATCTACTCCCTGCTCATTTTGTTTTTTTGCTCATTGTCTGTCCGTTGTTTTTGCTCTATGTCTGCTCATTGTTTGTCTTTTTTAGGAGGCACTGGGACCTGAACCCTGGACCTCCCATGTGGGAGTCAGGCACCCAACCGCTTGAGCCATATCTGCTCCCACATGTAATATGTATCTTTTTATGTTTGGCTTCATCACAACACATTCATTTATTGCATGTGTCAGAGATTCATTCTTTTTCACTGCTGAATAGAATTCCATTGTATGAATATGCGAGGATGTGTTTATCCATTCATCTGCTGATGGACATTTGGGATGTTTTCAGTTTTTGGAGATTATGAACAATGCTGCTATTGTTATTGCAGCTGGTGGTTAGTGTCTAGAGTCTTGACTTTGTCACAAGAAAGAATTCAAGGATGAGCCACCAATTAATTAGGCAGGCAGAGAATTTATTGGGGAGTAAAGCAACAGAACAGAAGTATCCCCTCAGACACAGGGGTGGGCATTCTCAAGAGAGAGAAATATGAAGTTCTGACCTGGGGTCCCCTATTTTATGGCGGTACAGTACTCCAGGGCCTGCACTGATTGGCATATTTGAGACAAAGCAGGGGAACACTATTGGGTGATTTGATTTGCTTAGGGGTGTGGGGGTTGCCGCCTGGTGGTGATTGGCTTCTGGCTCCTGTCTACTAGACGTGAGGTAACCCGAAAGTGAATGGGGGGTGGATGATGCTGCTGCTGGCTGCCTTCTGAAAATGCAGCCCTTGAGTGGGTGTGCTTATAAGTTGCCCCTTCTTAACTTGCTTGTGTGAGTTAGGAGGCTGATATAAGCCAGTGGGCCATTGCCTCAGCCTGTGCAAGTTAGCAGGCCATTGCCTCAGTTTCTCTTACCAGGCTTATTAGGTTTTCTGTCCCCTTCCTCCTTAGGTCCCTATTCTATCCTGCCTCACTATGAATAGCTTTGTACAAGTCTTTGTCTAGACGTATGTTTTCATTAATCTTGGGTATATACCTAGGAGTAGAATTGCTGAGTCATATGGTAACTCTACGTGTAAGATTTTGAGGAACTGCCAAATTGTTTTCCAAAGTGGTTGCACCACTTTACATATCCACCAGCAATGTATGAGCCTCCAACTTCTCCACATTCTCACCAACTTGTTTTTTTTCATTATAGCCATTGTAGTGGGTCGTGGGTATGAAGTGGGTTATCTCATTGTGGTTTTAATAGGCATTTTCCCTGATGGTTAATATGTTGAGCATCTTTTCATGAGCTTATTGTTCATTTGTGTATGTCCTTGAGTTAATGTCTATTTAGATTTTTTATCCATTTTTTTTGTTAGAGAAGTTGTGAAATTACAAAACAATCATGCATAAAATGCAGAATTCCTATACATTACACTCCACCAACACCTTACATTGTTGGGGAACATTTGTTATAGGTTATGAAAGAACACGATCAGACTATTACCAATAAGTATGGTCCACAGCGTACACTTGGTATATTTTTTCCATATACCCCCTATTAGTAACACTATATATTAGTATTGCACATTTGTTATAGTTCATGAAAGAACACTCTCATATTTGTATTGTTAACCACAGCCTGTCTTCCATTACATGGGTCACTGTGTAATATAGTTCCATGCGTTGTACATTCTATCCAAAGTGAACACTCAGTGGCTCTCATTTTCATCATAGAGTTCTGCAGTCATTGCGCCAGTAAATCTTGAAATGTTTTCCTTAGTCCAAATGAAAAAATCCCATATCCCCTATTATTGACCCTTAGTGTTGATATAGTACCTTCTTTGACATTGACTCAAAAATATTACAAGTCCATAAGTTACATTAATTGCATTTTCCCCATGCATCACTGTATTCTTACCACCTTGTAATTGTGATGTATATTTGTTCTACTTCATAGAAGAATATTCTTGTATTTGTATTAGTAACCACAATCCTCATCCACCTCTGGGTTTACTATGTTAATCAGTCCATAGATTATACTCTAGTTTTCTTCCAATTGACATTTACATCCCTAGACTACCCCTTTCAGCATAATCCCATTTATAATCTAGTCATGTTAGTTATACTCACTATAATGTGTTACCATCAACTCTATTAATTTCCACACTTTTACAATCAAGCTAATTGAAAACTCTACATATGTTAAGCATTAGTACCCCTTCTCTGTCCTCATCCTATTTCCTAGTAATCTATAGTCTGGGTTTTAACTCCATGTGTTTATTTTTGTTCATATTAGTGAGACCATACAATATTTGTCCTTTGGTGTCTGGCTTATTTCACTTAGCATAATGTCCCTAAGGTTGATCCATGTTATAATATGTGTCCCAATTTCATTTCTTATTACAGCAGCATAGTATTCCATTGTATGTATATACCACTGTTCATTCATTGGTTGATGGACACTTGGGTTGTTACCATCTTTTGGCAATTGTGAATAATGTGTGAATGTCTGTTTACATCACTGTTTTCAGTTCTTCTGAATATATTCCTAGTAGAGGTATTGCTGGATCACATGGTAGTTTTATATTTAGCTTCCGGAGGAATTGCCAAACTGTCTTCCACAGAAGCTACACCATTTTACATTCCCACCAACAGTGAAGGAGTGTTCCTATTTCTCACATCCTCTCCAGTACTCATTGTTTTCTGTTTGTGTTTTTTTTTTTCTTCAAATAATGGCAATTCTATGAGGTGTGAGATGATATCTCATTGTAGTTTTGATTTGCATTTCCCTAATGGTTAGTGATATTGAATTTTTTGTCTTGGGCTTTTTTGCCATTTATATTTCCTTTTGGGAGAAATGTCTATTTAAGTCTTTTGCCCATTTTTAAATTGGATTGCTTGCTCTTTTATTGTTGAGTTGTATGATCTCTTTATATAGCTTGGAAGTCAAACCCTTATTGGATATGTGGTTTCCAAATATTTTCTCCCATTGAGTGGGTTGCTTTTTCACCTTCCTGACAAAGTCCTTTGAAGCACAAAAGTGTTTAAATTTGGGGAAGTCCCATTTATCCATCTTTTATTTTGTTGCTCATGCTTTCAGTGTAAGGGTAGAGAAACCACCACCTACCACCAGGTCTTGAAGATATTTCCCTACATTTTCTTCCAGAAATTTTATGGTTCTAGCTTTTATATTTAGTTCTTTGATCCCTTTTGAGTTAATTTTTGTATAAGGTGTGAGGTAGGGGGTCCTCTTTATTTTTCAAAAGTAAAGAAAGAGTACCCCTGCACGTATGCTTGCATGACTCTTGCCATCATTTAGTTCCCTGAGACCCTGTTCAATTTTTTCCATTCTTTTTTTTTAATCTGTTCTTTTGTTTGTTATACTTTCAGAGGCCCCATCTTCAAGCTCACTGATCCTTTCTTCTGCCTCTTCAAATCTGCTTTATATGCTTTTGGTGTATTTATTTATTTTGGAGATACCATGGATTTTGGAAGTACCAATTCTTCATACATGAGTAGCAGGTGCTCAAACCACAGAGCTACACCTATTCCCTGTCCAGTGTATTTTTAATTTCATTTAGTGTGCCTTTCATTCCCATAAGATCTGCTATTTTTTAATTTATTTTACTATGTATACCTTCAAATTCTTCTCCCAGTGTGTATTCTTGGTGTCTTTAATCTCTTTAGCCATCTTATTGGATTTATTAAGGGGATTTTTTTCAACATCTATGATTAGTTGTCTCAACTCCTTTATGTCATTTGGAGGTTTAGTGTGTTCCTTTGACTGGGCCATATCTTCCTGTTTCTTGGTATGGATTGTAATTTTTTTGTTGGTGTCTCAGCATCTGATTTACTAAATGTATTTATTCTTGGCTCCTTTTCTTTCTTTAGTCTAGAGCTTCTATTTGACTGGCTTTTTGCTACAGCTCCTCTTTGATACTTGGTTCAATTTAATTTGGAACTTTATAATGGCTCATGTTAACCAATCTGAATTTTTTCAGCTCTTTTTCATCTGTTTCTTGCTCTTTCTTCCTTGCTGGTTGTGGAATAGGAACTGAAGGTGCAGTTGGTACTGTAAGCCATGGAGGCTGACCTCATTCAATGATTTGGGAAGCTTTCCCTCCTCTTCTATTTTTTTTTGGGAGAGTTTGTGAAGAAGTGGCAGTAATTCTTCTTTAAATATTGACTTTTCTTTGGAGGAAGTTTTTCATTACAAGTTCCATCTTTTGGCATATTATATACCTATTCAGATTTTCTGTTTCTTCTTTAGTCATTTTTGGTAGCTTATGTCTTTCTAGGAATTTGCTCATTTCATCTAAGTGACCTAATTTGCTTACACTATTTGTTTATAGTATTCTTTTATAATCCTTTTTATTTTTGTAAGGTTGATAATATGCCTCCTTTCATACCTGATTTCAGTAAGTTGAGTCTTCTCTTTTTTTTTCTCAGTAAGTCTAACTAAAACTTTATCATTTTTTTGATATTTTCAAAGAACCAACTCTTGATTTTCTTGATTCTCTAGTGTTTTTCTATTTTCAATTTCATTAATCTCCTTTTTAATCTTTATTTTTCCTTCTTTCTGTTTGTTTTAGGTTTAATTTGTCCTTTTTTTCCCCTCCAGTGTGTTAAGGTGGAAGGGTAGGTTATTGGTTTTCCTTTTAAAATATAGACATTTACAGATATATGTTAGCTGTCCTGCTTTAGCTGAATCCCATAAGTTTTGGTATATTGCATCTTTATTTTCATTCATCTCAAAGTGTTCTCTAATTTCTCCTGTGATTTCTTCTTTGTGTGTATTGATTAATTTCCACGTATTTGAGAATTTCCCAAATTTCTCTGTTATTGCTTTATAATTTAATTCCACTGTTGTTGAAGAGCACATTTTGCATTATTTCAGTCCTTTTAAATTTATTGAGGTTGATTTATGGCCTAGCATGTTGTCTATCCTGGAGAATCTTTCATGTACACTTGACAAGAACGTGTATTATCCTTCTGTTGGGTGGTGCTCAGTAGATGTCTGTTAGGTCTAGCTGGCCTATGGTGTTGTCTAATTTTTCCATTTCCTAGTTACTATTCTGCCAAATTGAGCTATCCATTATGGGGTATTGAAATCTACAACTATTATTGTTGAATTGCTTATTTGTCCATTCAATTTTGTCAATATTTGCTTCATGTATTTTGGGGCTCTGTTGTTAGATTCATAAGTGCTATATCTCCTTTTATCATTACAAACTCTTCTTTTTCATCTCTGGTAACATTTTTTGTTTTAAGTCTATTTTGTCTGTTATTAGTGTAGCCACTCCAGCTGTATTTTGTTTATTATATACATAATCTTTTTCCATCCATTTATTTTCAACCTATTTTTATCTTTGAATATAATGTGTGTCTTCTGTAAACAGTACATAGTTGGATCAGCTTTTTAAAATCCAGTCTGACAATCTCTGCTTTTTAATGGATTGCTTAATATGGTCACATGTAATGTTGTTATTATTATTATTATTATTAGGAGGAGGAGCTATCAGGGATTGAACCCAGGACCTCATATATGGGAAGCAGGTTCTCAACCACTGAGCTACAGCTGCTCCCCAATGAGAGTTGGTTTTTTGGTTTGTTTGTTTTTAGGAGGTACCAGGGATCAAATCCAGGACTTCCTTTATGGGAAGCAGGTGCTCAACCACTTGACCTACATCTGCTCCCTAATGTTATTATTGATATAGTTGGATCTACACCTACCATTTTACTTTTTTCCCCTATATGTCTCTATATGTACTCTATTCCTTCTTTACTGTTTTTTCTTTGCATTAAGTGACTATTTTCTAGTATAACATTTTAATTCCTTTAATAATTTATTCAGCATATTTTTAAAAGTTATTTTCTTCATTGTTGCTCTAAAGCTTGTCATATACATCCCATCTTATCAAATCTACTTCTGATTTTTACTTAGTGATTAATAGAAACTCTCTTTCTATATAGCTCTATTCTAGCATCCCCTGTTTGTATCATCATTATTATAAATATCACATCTATATATGTTTCAAATGAAACCATAAATTTCTATGATTCATACTTTAAATTTTTTATATATTTTAAAGAAACTAGGAGAAAAAAGTGATAACAAGCATATATTTATAGAGTTTGTTGTATTAACATTCTTATTTACCACTTTTGTTTCTGTCCATTTGTTCCTATTGAGCCAAACTGCCATCTGGTGTCATTCTCTTACCCCAGTACAGCTTTTCCCCACTTACCTCCTTTGTGTGCTATTGTCAAATATATTATATTATATATTTATAGGGCTAGTAAGAGAATTATGTGTATATTGTTTAATACAATTGATTTCTAAATAAGTTAATAATAGAAAGAAGAACAAATATGCAATTATACGGTCTTTTATAACTACATAATTACATTTATTAGTCCTCTTTTTGTTTTTCCACATGTATTTGAATTACTGGCTTGGTCACTTGTTTTCCCCCTGAAGAATTCCTTCCAAAATTTCTTTATAGGTGTGTCAGCAAATAATTTCTTTCAGTTTTTATTTATCTGGAAATGTATTTCCCTTTCAGTTTTGAAAGATATTTTTGCTGGTTATAAGATTCTTGGTTGACACTTTTGTCACTCAGCACTTTGGATATATCATCCCACTACCTTCTGGTTTTCATCGTTTCTGATGAAAAGTCAGCTATTGATCTTATCCTTGTATGTGATAAATTGTTTTTCTCTTGCTGATGTCAGGATTTTCTCTTTGTCCTTGTCTTTCAATATTTTTACTATGATGTTCCTGGTTGTGGATCTCTTTGCATTTATCCTATTTGGCATTCTTTGAGCTTCTTGGATATATATATTAATTTTTTTTCATCAAATTTGGAAAACTTTCAGCCATATTTCTGCTTTTTTTCCCTCTCTCCTCTCCTTCTGGTACTCCAATTACATATGTGTGGGTGTACTTAATGGTATCCTATATTTCTCTGAGGTTCTATTTATTTTTCTTCAGTATTTTTTTTCTTTGTTCTTTGCATTGCATAATCTCTATTGATCTATCTTCAAATTTGCTGATCCTTTCTTCTTCATGTTCAAATCTACTACTGAGTTCTCTAGTTAAATTTCCATTTAAATTATTGTACTTTTCTACTCCAGAATTTCCATTTGGTTCTTTTAGTAATTTCTATCTTCTTATTGTTTTCTCTGTTTGTAGAGACATTCCCTTCATATCTTCCTTTACATCTTAAATCATGGTTTCCTTGTTCTTTGAACATATTAATGGTGGCTGCTTTGAAGTTGTTTTTTTTTTAAAGATTTATTTATTTACTTTATCCACTTTACCCCCCCCCCCCCATTTGCTGTTTTGTGTCCATTC